>WNWK01013183.1:0-56306 GCA_009830355.1 Cherax destructor
ATTAATTAAAATTTAAAATATTTCATATATTAAATCATAACATTAAAAATTAAATGATTTTGAATTTATTTTAGAGTTTATGTTTTCTAAATATTTTATAAAAATATTTCACACTTTAATATTGCAAAATGAAAAAACATTTATATTTTTTTAGAATTATAATATTTTAAATTTTAAAAATCTTAATCTAAATTCAAATGCATAAAAGTTAGCATTATTTTTATTTTAATTTTAAACATAAAATCATAAAAATATATTTAAAATTTTATATTTTCTAGAAACTTAAAAGAAATTTAAAATTTTTAGAATCCTTAAGCGTAGTTTAAAAATATTTATAATTTAATTTTAATTTAAATTTAAAAATTAAAAAAATTTTATGATTTTTGAACTAATAAATTAAAAAAATTTATCGAAAATCTTGAAATCATTGCGTAATGCATAACAATTTTATTTTTTAAATATTAATTTTACATTTTAAAATCCTAAAAATTATAAAAATAAATTATTAAATATTATTTTTTTGAAATACTAAAGTAATTTGAAAAATGTCAAAATTTTATGCTTAATTAAAATGCATAATGTTTTTGCAAATATTTTATAAAATTTACATTTTAAATTATTAATTTTATAAAAATAATTTATGGAAAATACAAATTTTGATTTTCTGAACTTAATAGAATTTTAAAATTTTTTCAAAAATCCTTAACGTTTAAATCTCAAAAATCAAAAATATTTAATTTAATTTTAAATATTTCTATTTTAAAAATTATTAAATTAAAAATTTAGATTTTTTGAAATACTAAAATTAATAAAAATGTCAAATCTATTTAATTTCATTAGAAATTAGTTTTAAAAATATATTTATAAAATTTACATTTTAAAATAAATAAATTTCTAATAAATTTTGAAATTTATATTTTCGAAAATACTAATAATTTATTAAAATGTTTTTCAAATTTGAAATTTAAATTAAATGCTATCTGGCAAAACTCATTTTTAGCTAAAATACTTACATTTTCACACTTTTAAATGAATTTCTACTGAATTGAAATTTATGGGAAAAGTAAGCAAAATTTTATGATTTTCTTTAGGAAGCTTACTCATAGGTATATTTTATTAAAAAATAGTTTTCAGAAAACCTTGAAATGCCTTAAATCGTCAAAAAATGCATAAAATCAAGTTTTATAGCATTTTAATATTTAAATTATTTACATATTTTAAAAAATCTAATTAAAAATCTATAAAAATCAATATTTTTATAGAATATTTCATATTATTTTCGAAAATACATGAAACATTAAAAAGCTCAGAAAATGTGCTAAAATCATTTTATTGCATATTTCGACGTTTTAGAGCGGTTTGATGCTTTTCTGCAAAACTCATTTTCAGCTAAAATACTTAATTTTCACACTTTTAAATAGAATTTCTACTGCAATTGAAATTTATGGGAAAAGTAAGCAAATTTTATGATTTTCTTTAGGAAGCTTACTCATAGGTATATTTTATCTAAAAATAGTTTTCAGAAAATCCTTGAAAATGCCTTAAATCGTCAAAAATGCAATAAAATCAAGTTTTATAGCATTTTTGAATATTTATTAATTATTTACATATTTTTAAAAATCCCATTAAAAATCTATAAAATCAATATTTTATAGAATATTTCATATTATTTTCGAAAATACATGAAACATTAAAACTAAAAATGTGCTAAAATCGTATTTTATTGCATATTTCGACGTTTTAGAGCGGTTTGAGTGCTTTTCTGGCAAAACTCATTTTTAGCTAAAATACTTAATTTTCACACTTTTAAATAGAATTTCTACTGAATTGAAATTTATGGGAAAATAAGCAAAATTTTATGATTTTCTTTAGGAAGCTTACTCACAGGTATATTTTATCTAAAAATAGTTTTTCAGAAAATCCTTGAAAATGCCTTAAATCGTCAAAAATGCAATAAAATCAAGTTTTATAGCATTTTTAATATTTATTAATTATTTACATATTTTTAAAAATCCCATTAAAAATCTATAAAAATCAATATTTATTATAGAATATTTCATATTATTTTCGAAAATACATGAAACATTAAAAAGCTCAGAAAATGTGCTAAAATCGTATTTTATTGCATATTTCGACGTTTTAGAGCGGTTTGAGTGCTTTTCTGGCAAAACTCATTTTTCAGCTAAAATACTTACATTTTCACACTTTTAAATAGAATTTCTACTGCAATTGAAATTTATGGGAAAAGTAAGCAAAATTTTATGATTTTCTTTTAGGAAGCTTACTCATAGGTATATTTTATCTAAAAATAGTTTTCAGAAAATCCTTGAAAATGCCTTAAATCGTCAAAAATGCAATAAAATCAAGTTTTATAGCATTTTTGAATATTTATTAATTATTTACATATTTTAAAAATCCCATTAAAAATCTATAAAAATCAATATTTTTATAGAATATTTCATATTATTTTCGAAAATACATGAAACATTAAAATAGAAATGCTAAAATCGTATTTTATGCATATTTCGACGTTTTAGAGCGGTTTGATGCTTTTCTGACAAAACTCATTTTAGCTAAAATACTTAGATTTTCACACTTTTAAATAAATTTCTACTGCAATTGAAATTTATGGAAAATAAGCAAAATTTTATGATTTTTTTAGAAGCTTACTCATAGGTATATTTTATTAAAAAATAGTTTTTCAGAAAATCCTTGAAATGCCTTAAATCGTCAAAAATGCAATAAAATCAAGTTTTATAGCATTTTTAATATTTATTAATTATTTACATATTTTTAAAAATCTAATTAAAATCTATAAAAATCAATATTTATATAGAATATTTCATATTATTTTCGAAAAATACATGAAACATTAAAAATCAGAAAAATGTGCTAAAATCATTTTATGCATATTTCGACGTTTTAGAGCGGTTTGATGTTTTTCAAAACTCATTTTAGCTAAAATATTACATTTTCACACTTTTAAATGAATTTCTACTAATTGAAATTTATGGAAAATAACAAATTTTATGATTTTCTTTTAGAACTTACTCATAGGTATATTTTATTTAAAAAAATAGTTTTCAAAAATCCTTGAAAATGCCTTAAATCGTCAAAAATGCAAAAAATAGTTTTATAGATTTTTAATATTAATTATTTACATATTTTAAAAAATCATTAAAAATCTATAAAAATCAATATTTTATAGAATATTTCATATTATTTTCGAAAATACATGAAACATTAAAAGCTCAGAAAAATGTGCTAAAATCGATTTTATGCATATTTCGACGTTTTAGAGCGGTTTGATGCTTTTCTGCAAAACTCATTTTAGCTAAAATACTTAATTTTCACACTTTTAAATAGAATTTCTACTGCAATTGAAATTTATGAAAATAAGCAAAATTTTATGATTTTTTTTAGGAAGCTTACTCATAGGTATATTTTATCTAAAATAGTTTTCAAAATCTTGAAAATGCCTTAAATCGTAAAATGCAATAAAATCAAGTTTTATAGCATTTTAATATTTATTAATTATTTACATATTTTTAAAATCCCATTAAAATCTATAAAATCAATATTTTTAGAATATTTCATATTATTTCGAAATACATGAAACATTAAACTAGAAATGTGCTAAAATCTATTTATGCATATTTCGACGTTTAGAGCGGTTTGAGTGTTTTCTGCAAACTCATTTTTAGCTAAAATATTAATTTTCACACTTTTAAATAATTTCTACTGATTGAAATTATGGAAAAGTAAGCAAAATTTATGATTTTCTTTTAGGAAGCTTACTCATAGGTATATTTTATTAAAAATGTTTTCAGAAAATCCTTGAAAATGCCTTAAATCGTCAAAAAATGCAAAAAATAGTTTTATAGATTTTTAATATATATAAATTATTTACATATTTTAAAAATCCATTAAAATCTATAAAAATCAATATTTTTATAGAATATTTCATATTATTTTCGAAAAATACATGAAACATTAAAAAGCTCAGAAAAATGTGCTAAAATCGTATTTTATTGCATATTTCGACGTTTTAGAGCGGTTTGAGTGTTTTCTGGCAAAACTCATTTTTCAGCTAAAATACTTAGATTTTCACACTTTTAAATAGAATTTCTACTGAAATTGAAATTTATGGGAAAAGTAAGCAAAATTTTATGATTTTCTTTTAGGAAGCTTACTCATAGGTATATTTTATCTAAAAATAGTTTTCAGAAAATCCTTGAAAATGCCTTAAATCGTCAAAAATGCAATAAAATCAAGTTTTATAGCATTTTTGAATATTATTAATTATTTACATATTTTTAAAAATCCCATTAAAAATCTATAAAAATCAATATTTTTATAGAATATTTCATATTATTTTCGAAAAATACATGAAACATTAAAAGCTCAGAAAATGTGCTAAAATCGTATTTTATTGCATATTTCGACGTTTTAGAGCGGTTTGAGTGTTTTCTGACAAAACTCATTTTTCAGCTAAAATACTTACATTTTCACACTTTTAAATAGAATTTCTACTGCAATTGAAATTTATGGGAAAAGTAGCAAAATTTTATGATTTTCTTTAGGAAGCTTACTCATAGGTATATTTTATCTAAAAAAATAGTTTTCAGAAAATCCTTGAAAATCCCTTAAATCGTCAAAAAATGCAATAAAATCAAGTTTTATTGCATTTTTGAATATTTATTTATTATTTACATATTTTTAAAAATCCATTAAAAATCTATAAAAATCAATATTTTATAGAATATTTCATATTATTTTCGAAAAATACATGAAACATTAAAAAGCTCAGAAAAATGTGCTAAAATCGTATTTTATTGCATATTTCGACGTTTTAGAGCGGTTCTAGTGTTTTCTAGCAAAACTCATTTTTTAGCTAAAATTCTTACATTTTCACACTTTTAAATGAATTTCTACTGCAAATTGAAATTTATGGGAAAAGTAAGCAAAATTTTATGATTTTCTTTTAGGAAGCTTACTCATAGGTATATTTTATCAAAAAAATAGTTTTCAGAAAATCCTTGAAAATGCCTTAAATCGTCAAAAAATGCAATAAAATACGTTTTATAGCATTTTTGAATATTATAATTATTTACATATTTTTAAAAATCCCATTAAAATCTATAAAAATCAATATTTTTATAGAATATTTCATATTATTTTCGAAAAATACATGAAACATTAAAAGCTCAGAAAATGTGCTAAAATCGTATTTTATGCATATTTCGACGTTTTAGAGCGGTTTGAGTGCTTTTCTGGCAAAACTCATTTTCAGCTAAAATACTTACATTTTCACACTTTTAAATAGAATTTCTACTGCAATGAAATTTATGGGAAAACTATACACAATTTTATGATTTTCTTTTAGGAAGCTTACTCATAGGTATATTTTATCTAAAAAAATAGTTTTTCACAAAATCCTTGAGAATGCCTTAAATCGTCAAAAAATGCAATAAAATCATGTTTTGTAGCATTTTTTAATATTTATTAATTATTTACATATTTTAAAAAAAATCTAATTAAAATTCTATAAAAATCAATATTTATATAGAATATTTCATATTATTTTCGAAAAATACATGAAACATTAAAAAGCTCAGAAAAATGTGCTAAAATCGTATTTTATTGCATATTTCGACGTTTTAGAGCGGTTTGAGTGCTTTTCTGGCAAAACTCATTTTTCAGCTAAAATACTTACATTTTCACACTTTTAAATAGAATTTCTACTGCAACTGAAATTTATGGGAAAAGTAAGCAAAATTTTATGATTTTCTTTTAGGAAGCTTACTCATAGGTATATTTTATCTAAAAAAATATTTTCAAGGATTTTGCTTACTTTTCCCATAAATTTCAATTGCAGTAGAAATTCTATTTAAAAGTGTGAAAATCTAAGTATTTTACCTGAAAAATGAGTTTTGCCAGAAAAACACTCAAACCGCTCTAAAACGTCGAAATATCAATAAATCGATTTTAGCACATTTTCTGAGCTATGTTTCATGTTTTCGAAATAATATGAAATATTCTATAAAAATATTGATTTTATAGATTTTAATGGTTTTTAAAAATATGTACATAATTATTAAATATTCAAAAATGCTATAAAACTTGATTTTATTGCATTTTTTGACGATTTAAGACATTTTCAAGGATTTTCTGAAAAACTGTCTTAAATCGTCAAAAAATGCAATAAAATCAAGTTTTATAGCATTTTTGAATATTTAATAATTATGTACATATTTTTAAAAAAATACCATTAAAAATCTATAAAAATCAATATTTTTATAGAATATTTCATATTATTTTCGAAAAATACATGAAACATTAAAAAGCTCAGAAAAATGTGCTAAAATCGTATTTTATTGCATATTTCGACGTTTTAGAGCGGTTTGAGTGTTTTTCTGGCAAAACTCATTTTTCAGGTAAAATACTTAGATTTTCACACTTTTAAATAGAATTTCTACTGCAATTGAAATTTATGGGAAAAGTAAGCAAAATTTTATGATTTTTTTTCAGGAAGCTTACTCAAAGGTATATTTTATGTAAAAAAATAGTTTTTCAGAAAATCCTTGAAAATGCCTTAAATCGTCAAAAAATGCAATAAAATCAAGTTTTATAGCATTTTTGAATATTTATTAATTATTTACATATTTTTTAAAAATCCCATTAAAAATCTATAAAAATCAATATTAATTTAGAATATTTCATATTATTTTCGAAAAATACATGAAACATTAAAAATCTCAGAAAAATGTGCTAAAATCGTATTTTATTGCATATTTCGACGTTTTAGAGCGGTTTGAGTGTTTTTCTAACAAAACTCATTTTTTAGGTAAAATAGTTACATTTTCACACTTTTAAATTGAATTTCTACTGAAATTGAAATTTTCTTTTAGGAAGCTTACTCATAGGTATATTTTATCTAAAAAAATAGTTTTTCACTAGTGATGCTGGAAGTAACACCATGGGGCCCATACTGAGTGCCACTAGTGATGCTGGAAGTAACACCATGGGACCCATACCAAGTGCCACTAGTGATGCTGGAAGTAACACCATGGAGGCCCATACCAAGTGCCACTAGTGATGCTGGAAGTAAGACCATGGGGCCCATACCAAGTGTCACTAGTGATGCTGGAAGACCATGGGGCCCATACCAAGTGCAACTAGTGATGCTGGAAGTAACACCATGGGGCCCATACCAAGTGCCACTAGTGATGCTGGAAGTAACACCATGGGGCCCATACCAAGTGTCACTAGTGATGCTGGAAGTAACACCATGGGGCCCATACCAAGTGTCACTAGTGATGCTGGAAGTAACACCATGGGGCCCATACCAAGTGCCACTAGTGATGCTGGAAGTAACACCATGGGGCCCATACTGAGTGCCACTAGTGATGCTGGAACACCATGGGGCCCATACCAAGTGCCACTAGTGATGCTGGAAGTAACACCATGGGGCCCATATCAAGTGCCACTAGTGATGCTGGAAGTAACACCATGGGGCCCATACCGAGTGCCACTGGTGATGCTGGAAGTGCTCGCAAGAAGCCGAGAAAAGTTATGATATTACAAGCATACGTTGAATTGCTTGATATATACAATAAGTCCTTGACTTACAAATACGTTTTGGACCTTCCAAGTTGTGTATAATATTCATAATACGGCAATGTTCAACTGACTAACATGTTGGGACTTTCTGTACTGAAGATTAAGACATGTTGCAACAGCTGGGTATCTTTATTGATGGAACATTTGGCCTACACAGTAGGCTTCTTCAAATACAAAAGCAGCAGTAGAAATGAAATAATGATGTAATCAGTCTATCAACCTTGGTTGATAGACTGATTGCGTGTTTGTAAGTTGAGGGCACACTGTACCGTATATTGATGTCTGCAGCCGTGGCTGCCCGCCTCGTGTCCATCTCTTCCTGTGAAAAAATGCTATGCACGTAAAGGGCCCGAAGATCTGAAATTCATAATAATAATAATAATAATAATAATAATAATAATAGTTTATTTGGACATACAAAGAATTACATTTGGTTATTGAGATTACATGAGGTGTGCATGCAAAAACCCCTAGTATGCAGGGCATTTTGGGCAGACTTATAATTAACTTAAAACTAAATTGTAAGAATTTTCATAGATAGTTTACAATGAGTAAAGGTGAGTATTTAAGCTATGAAATTTGAACATAGTTTAGACATGACATTTTTTAAACATAGTTTTGTACTTTTGTCTTCATTATAAAATTAATTAAATCAGATTAAACAAATTAAAGCAATAATAATAATAAAATAATAAAAAGTTATGGTTGATAATTTATAAAATAAGTAAAGTTGCATATCTAAGTTATAAAGTTTGAATATAAGTTAAACATATCAATTAATTGTAGCAATGCAACTAATTGAGTGAGATAACAATTTAAAACAATTAATTGCATTGCAGTTAGTTTACGTGGTCATTATAATGTAAGTGTTGTGGAAATAATTAGCTAAGTATGTATTATTCATAACAGGTTTTACATTCATTCATTCGTTCATTCATACATTACATTCAATTCATTAGTCAGATTTTTACGTTAAGTGATTATTCTACTTTGCTGGGAATGTTTGATATGGAGCAATTAGCTTTGGGTGAGAAGGTGGTTTTTTAGCATCGTTTTGAATTGGGGTACAGGTAGGGTTTCTTTGGCAATGACAGGTAATGAATTCCAAATTTTCGTGCCTTTTATATGCATTGAGTTTTTACATAGTGTTAGATGGACACGGGGAACATCGAGGAGTGATCTGTGTCTAGTGTTATGGTCATGTGTCCTGTTAAAATTGGTAAGGAGAAGTTTGAGTTGTGGGTTAATATTTGCATAGAGTGTTCTATGTATGTAATAGGCACAGTAAAAAGTATGGATGTCTTGTATGGTGAGTAAGTTTAGGTTTTTGAATATTGGTGGAGTATGTTGCCTGGAGTGAGGACCCCTACCTGAAAATCAATTTAACCCTTTACCGGGCAGGACCGTGTACAGACGGTCCTAAACACGTGTTTGTGCGCGTGTCATCCTACTCCCCCAGCCCATCTAGGTTCCCATTCTCTATATCTGACCAATCACAAGCCTTCTGTGAGTCGCTCCAGCTAAGTGAGACCGGCATCTGCTCGCTTCCCATTGGTTGAGAGACCAAAATGTAAACACTTCTCGCTTTACGTCACCCAGAGCCGAATTTTGCTCTTGTTCCACTCATATACACTGTGATTATACTCTACAATGTCGGTAAGTACTAATTGTTGTGTCCAGTGTGTAAATGAATAGTTTAGGCATATTTTGAGATATATATCAGGAGTTAGATATGCATAATATGAGTGTACCATGCAATTGAAAAAGTGCAACAAAAGAGGACCGTGTACAGACGGTCCCGCCGTCAGGGCCACATTTTAAATTTCAGTAAATAAATATTTATATAAAATTTCTAGTGCATATATGAATTCTGTAGTGGTCTGGGTGTGTACAGAACATTCTTATTGTCATTCCAGATCAATGAGAAATTGTTCTATTGTGAACCCTTCCAACAGAAGTTCAAATATCTCTGCATTTTGGTGGAAAGTGACTCAGATCCAGAACCAGATGACCTGTTGCCATCTCCAGTGCAGTACCAACGTGCAGAAAGGCCTGATGACAGTGTGACGTTTGACCAAAATGATAGGTTTGATAAAATGCTAGGTCACTGGCCAGTGCAAGGCAGAATATTTACATGCAATTATTGCAGCAAAACGAAAAATCATGTCACATCCTCATTTTTGTGTGCCGTATGCAAGGTAAATCTATGCATCAAGAAGGAAAGAAATTGCTTCATAGCCTTTCATTGTAGCAATTAGTGATCAAGAATGATTGTTTTTCTCAGGAAATTCAGGAATATGGGACTTGAAAGTTTTATCCCTTTGCAATGTGTCCATGTTGCTCTTTGGTTCACTTTCATATTTTTTATACATACAAAATGTTTGGAAACAAGTTCCATTTGTGTTTTTGATATTGTCTATTAGTATAATAAAATAGAAAAATACTTATTTGGTGTTTTATTAACAATTGCAAATTTGCAACATTCAGAATTTGACACCCTTTAACGGTCAGGACCGTCTGTAGACGGTCCTTGAATATTGGCAATTGCGTGAAAAGTTTTTTTTAGAATTTCAATTATATGGGCTCATTATCCTTACATTGAGTTACTCTATCCACTCATTTGAAATACATTTCGAAATTATCATTTTCCAGGGAGTGCCCGGTAAAGGGTTAAGGCCCTACTTAGAAATCTCATCACCCAAAATTAACCAAACTGTACTTAATACCTCCCAATTTACTCAAAAGCTACACAAAAAGTACTAATGATATCTCAATTTCATTACTTTATAGTGTTGAGGATTGCTCAACCATGTACAGTGGTACCTCGAGTTACGATATTTTTTCATTCGAGAATGCTGTTCAAGTGCCATTACCAAACGAATTTATCCCCATAAGGAATAATGTAAAATAGACTAGTCCTTTTAATCCCCAAAAAATATACCTACAAAAGCATTTAAAAAAATAAACTTACATAAAATGGCGATTTTGGGGACCATCGTAACTCGAGGTACCACTGTACTCATTACTTCAAAAGTACAATGTTCAAATTTCATTGTTTTGAATACTCAATTGTAATACTTCTTATTATTAATTGTTTAAATTGATCTATTGTAATAGTACTGTAATACTTCAAAATTAGAATGTTCAAATGTCATCATTTTAAATACTCAATTGTAATACTTCATATTGTAAATTGTTCTATTGTAATACTATAATTTTTATAAAATAATTCAAACCTGTAATTATTCTCTACTAGACTTAATAAAGCCATATAGCATTACCTATTAAAACTCATTTCTCTTGTACTAACTATAAATCATCTAATGACCATTTAATCTGTTACTGCCTTATTAATCTTAAGTTAATTTTAAGAATTTTATGCTTGCCCAAAATGCTCTGCATACAAGGGGCTTTTGGCATTTTTTTTTTTTTCAACAAGTCGGCCGTCTCCCACCGAGGCAGGGTGACCCAAAAAGAAAGAAAATCCCCCAAAAAGAAAATACTTTCATCATCATTCAACACTTTCATCATCATTCAACACTTTCACCTCATTCATATACAGTGGACCCCCGAGTTTCGTAAAAACTTCACTCCTCAAGTCTGCTCAAGTGCCATTACCGAACGAATTTACTCCCTTAAGGAAAAATGTCACGTAGGTTAGTCTATTTCAGACCCCCAAAAATACTTTTCCACAAGCACTTACAATATTATACTTACATAAATGTACGATTTCCGGGGTTTATGAAACTCGGGGGTCCACTGTATAATCACTGTCTTTGCAGAGGCGCTCAGATACGACAGCTGAGAATAAGTCCCTCCCAACTGTCACTATCCCAGACCCTTCCTTTAAAGTGCAGGCATTGTACTTCCCATTTCCAGGACTCAAGTCCAACTAAATCAATTAACTGGTTTCCCTGAATCCCTTCACAAAATATTACCCTGCTCACACTCCAACAGATCATCATGTCCCAAAAACCATTCATCTCCATTCACTCCTATCTAACACACTCACACATGCTTGCTAGAAGTCCAAGCCCCTCGCCCACAGAACCTCCTTTACCCCCTCCCTCCAACCTTTTCGAGGACGACTCCTACCCCACCGTCCTTCCCCTACAGATTTATACGCTCTCCAAGTCATTCTACTTTGATCCATTCTCTCTAAATGACCAAACCACCTCAACAACCCCTGTTCAGCCCTCTGACAAATACTTTTAGTAACTCCACACCTCCTCCTAATTTCCACACTCCATATTTTCTGCATAATATTTACACCACACATTGCCCTTAGACAGGACATCTCCACTGCCTCCAGCCGCCTCCTCGCTGCAGCATTTGCAACCCAAGCTTCACACCCATATAAGAGTGTTGGTACCACTATACTTTCGTACATTCCCTTCTTTGCCTCCATGGATAAAGTTTTTTGTCTCCACAGATACCTCAACGCACCACTCACCTTTTTTTCTTCATCAATTCTATGGTTAACCTCATCCTTCATAAAACCATCCGCTGACACGTCAACTCCCAAATATCTGAAAACATTTACTTCTTCCAAAATCCCTCTCTCCAATGTGATATCCAATTTTTCTTTATTTAAATCGTTTGATACCCTCATGACCTTACTCTTATCTATGTTCACTTTCAACTTTCTACCTTTACACACTCTCCCAAACTCGTCCACTAACCTTTGCAACTTTTCTTTAGAATCTCCCATAAGCACAGTATCATCAGCAAAAAGTAACTGTGTCAACTCCCATTTTGCATTTAATTCCCATTTAATCCCACCCTCTCCCAACACCCTAGCATTTACTTCTTTACAACCCCATCTATAAATATATTAAACAACCATGGTGACATTACACATCCCTGTCTAAGACGTACTTTTACCGGGAAGTAATCTCCCTCTCTCCTACACACCCTAACCTGAGCCTCACTATCCTCATACAAACTCTTTACAGCCTTTAGTAACTTACTATCTATTCCATACACTTGCAACATTTGCCACATTGCTCCCCTATCCACTCTATCATATGCTTTTTCTAAATCCATAAATGTAATGAAAACTTCTCTACCTTTATCTAAATACTGTTCACATATATGCTTCACTGTAAACACTTGATCTACACATCCCCTACCCACTCTAAAGCCTCCTTGCTCATCTGCAATCCTACTCTCTGTCTTACCTCTAATTCTTTCAATAATAACCCTGCCATACACTTTACCTGGTATACTCAGTAAACTTATTCCCCTATAATTTTTAGACTCTCTTTTATCCCCCTTCCCTTTATATAAAGGAACTATACATGCTCTCTGCCAATCCCTAGGTACCTTCCCCTCTTTCATACATTTATTAAACAAAAATACCAACCACTCCAGCACTATATCCCCCCCTGCTTTTAACATTTCTGTCATGATTCCGTCAGTTCCAACTGCTTTACCCCCTTTCATTCTACGTAATGCCTCACGCACCTCCCCCGCACTCACATCCTGCTCTTCTTCACTCCTAAACGATGTTGTACCTCCCTGGCCAGTACATGAAATTACAGCCTCCCTTTTTTAATCGACATTTAAAAGTTCCTCAAAATATTCTCGCCATCTACCCAATACCTCCAGCTCCCCATCTACTAACTCCCCTACTCTGTTTTTAACTGACAAATCCATTCGTTCCCTATGCTTTCTTACCTTGTTTATTTCACTCCAAAAAATTTTCTTGTTTTCAGCAAAATTTCTTGACAGAGCCTCTCCCATTCTTTCATCCGCTCTTCTTTTGCACTCTCTCGCCACTCTCTTCTCCTTTCTTTTACTCTCCATATACTCTGCTCTTCTATTGACACTTATGTTTTATAAAAACCTCTCATAAGCTAACTTTTTCTCTTTTTTCACACCCTTTACTTCTTCATTCCACCACTCACTCCTCTTTCCTCCTGCACCCACCCTCCTATAGCCACAAACTTCTGCCCCACATTCTAATACTGAATTTTTAAAACTATCCCAACTCTCTTCAACCCCCCCACTACTCATACTTGCACTAGCCCACCTTTCTGCCAATAGTTGCTTATATCTCACCCTAACTGCCTCCTCCCTTAGTTTATACACTTTTACCTCTCTCTTACTTGCTGTTGCCATTTTTTTTTTGTCCCATCTACCTTTTACTCTAACTGTAGCTACACCCAAATATTTTTTTTTTATTTTTTTTTTTATTAACACATTGGCCGATTCCCACCAAGGCAGGGTGGCCCGAAAAAGGAAAACTTTCATCATCATTCACTCCATCACTGTCTTGCCAGAGGGGTGCTTTACACTACAGTTATAAAACTGCAACATTAACACCCCTCCTTCAGAGTGCAGACACTGTACTTCCCATCTCCAGGACTCAAGTCCGGCCTGCCGGTTTCCCTGAATCCCTTCATAAATGTTACTTTGCTCACACTCCAACAGCACGTCAAGTATTAAAAACCATTTGTCTCCATTCACTCCTATTAAATACGCTCACACATGCTTGCTGGAAGTCCAAGCCCCTCGCACACAAAACTTCCTTTACCCCCTCCCTATAACCTTTCCTAGGCCGACCCCTACCCCGCCTTCCCTCCACTACAGAAGTTATTCTGTCTCGTTCCATTCTCTCTACATGTCCGAACCACCTCAACAACCCCTCCTCAGCTCTCTGGATAATAGTTTTGATAATCCCGCACCTCCTCCTAATTACCAAACTTCGAATTCTCTGCATTATATTCACACCACACATTGACCTCAGACATGACATCTCCACTGCCTCCAGCCTTCTCCTCGTTGCAACATTCATCACCCATGCTTTACACCCATATAAGAGTGTTGGTATAACTATACTCTCATACATTCCCTTCTTTACTTCCATGGACAAAGTTCTTTGTCTCCACAGACTCCGAAGTGCTCCACTCACCCTTTTTCCCTCATCAATTCTATGATTCACCTCATCCTTCATAGACCCATCTGCTGACATGTCCACTCCCAAATATCTGAATACATTCACCTCCTCCATACTCTCTCCCTCCAATCTGATATCCAATCTTTTGTCACCTAATCTTTTTGTTATCCTCATCACCTTACTCTTTCCTATATTCACTTTCAATTTTCTTCTTTTACACACCCTACCAAATTCATCCACCAACCTCTGCAACTTCTCTTCAGAATCTCCAAAAAGCACAGTGTCATCAGCAAAAAGCAACTGTGACAACTCCCACTTTGTATTTAATTCTTTATCTTTTAACCCCACACCTCTTGCCAAGACCCTTGCATTCACTTCTCTTACAACCCCATCTATACATTGAACAACCACGGTGACATCACACATCCTTGTCTAAGGCCCACTTTTACTGGGAAATAGTCCCCTTCCCTCCTACACACTCTAACTTGAGCCTCACTATCCTCATAAAAACTCTTCACTGCTTTCAGTAACCTACCTCCTATTCCATACACCTGCAACATCTGCCACATTGCCCCCCTATCCACCCTATCATACGCCTTTTCCAAATCCATAAATGCCACAAAAACCTCTTTACCCTTATCCAAATACTGTTCACCTATATGTTTCACTGTAAACACTTGGTCTACACACCCCCTACCTTTCCTAAAGCCCTCTTGTTCATCTGCTATCCTGCTTTCTGTCTTACTCTTAATTCTTTCAATAATAACTCTACCATACACTTTACCAGGTACACTCAACAGACTTATTCCCCTATAATTTTTGCACTCTCTTTTGTCCCCTTTGCCTTTATACAAAGGAACAATACATGCTCTCTGCCAATCCCTAGGTACCTTACCCTCTTCCATACATTTATTAAATAATAGCACTAACCACTCCAAAACTATATTCCCACCTGCTTTTAACATTTCTATCTTTATCCCATCAATCCCAGCTGCCTTACCCCCTTTCATTCTACCCACTGCCTCACGAACTTCCCCTACACCCACAACTGGCTCTTCCACACTCCTACAAGATGTTATTCCTCCTTGCCCTATACACGAAATCACAGCTTCCCTGTCTTCATCAACATTTAACAACTCATCAAAATATTCCCTCCATCTTCCCGATACCTCTAACTCTCCATTTAATAACTCTCATCTCCTATTTTTAATTGTCAAATCCATTTGTTCCCAAATAATGATCCGATATATCCGTTGCCCCTCTATAAACATGTACATCCTGAAGCCTACCCATCAATCTTTTATCCACCAATACATAATCCAGCAAACTACTTTCCTTACGTGCTATATCATACCTTGTATATTTATTTATCCTCTTTTTCATAAAATATATATTACTTATTACCAAACCTCTTTCTACACATAGCTCAATTAATGGTTCCCCATTTACATTTACCCCTGGTACCCCAAATTTACCTACTACTCCCTCCACAACATTTTTACCCACTTTAGCATTAAGATCCCCAACCAAACACATATACAACAAATTTCCAAGAAAGTCTCAAAGACCGTGGGAATACTATCCAAGATACGGTACTATGTTCCACAACCAGCTCTCCTTACCCTATATCACTCACTCATTTACCCATACCTCACCTACATCAATAACTCATCTCAGACCACTAATAACACAACAAAAGGCAGCAGTTAGAATGATAACAAATTCACACTCCAGACAACATACTCCACCAATATTCAAAAACCTAAACTTACTCACCATACAAGACATCCATATTTTTTACTGTGCCTATTACATACATAGAACACTCTATGCAAATATAAACCCACCACTCAAACTTCTCCTTACCAATTTTAACAGGACACATGACCATAACACTAGACACAGATCACTCCTCGATGTTCCCCGTGTCCATCTAACACTATGTAAAAACTCAATGCTTATAAAAGGCACAAAAATTTGGAATTCATTACCTGTCATTGCCAAAGAAACCCTGCCTGTACCCCAATTCAAAACGATGCTAAAAAATCACCTTCTCACCCAAAGCTAAATGCTCAATATCAAACATTCTCAACAAAGTAGAATAATCACTTAAATGTAAAAACCTGTTATGAATAATACATACTAAGCTAACTATTACCTAACATTTACATTATAATGACCACGTAAACTGTAACTGCAATGCAACTAATTGTTTTAAATTGTTATCTCACTCAATTAGTTGCATTGCTGCAATTAATTGATATGTTCAACTTATATTCAAACTTTATAACAGATATGCAATTATACTTATTTTATAAATTGTCAACCATAACTTTTTACCATGTAGTCTAGAATAAAGTAGTCTTAAGAACGCCCGCAATGCACAGCATATTAGGGGCTTTTGGCATGTACATCTCATTAAGAAATATATCTTGTCTACCATGTATCATTGTACCATGTCACAATAAAGTATTATTATTATTATTATTAATTACTCTCTCACTTGGTTCAAAACTCCCCACACACTCACTCAACATTTCCCAAAATCTCTCTCTCTCTCCTCTACACTTCTCTCTTCTCCAGGTGCATAAACACTTACTATAACCCAGTTTTCACATCCAACCTTTATTTTACTCCAAATAATCCTTGAATTTATACATTTATATTCCCTCTTTACCTGCCATAACTGATTATTCAACATTATTGCCACTCCTTCTTTAGCTCTAACTCTATTTGAAACCCTGACCTAATCCCATTTATTTCTCCCACTGAAACTCTCCTACCCCTTCAGCTTTGTCTCACTTAAAGCCAGGACATCTAGCTTCTTTTCATTCATAACATCTACAATCATCTCTTTCTTATCATTCGCACAACATCCACGCACATTCAAACATCCCACTTTGACGGTTTTCTTCTTTTTCTTTTTAGTAAGCTATACAGGAAAAGGGGTTACTAGCCCATTGTTCCCGGCATTTTAGTTGACTTTTACAACACGCATGGCTTACGGAGGAAAGATTCTTATTCCACTTCCCCATGGATATGAAAAGCAAAGCAAAAAGAACAAGAACTATTAAGATAAAATCAAAGAAAACTCAGATGAGTGTGTATACATAAATATGTATATGTATGTAGTGTAAGTAGAAGTATCAAGACGTACCTGAAATCTTGCATGTTTATGAGACAGAAAAAAGACACCAGCAATCCTACCATCATGTAAAACAAATACAGCCTTTCGTTTTACACTCACTTGGCAGGACGGTAGTACCTCCCTGGGTGGTTGCTGACTACCAACCTACTACCTATGATGAAGTACCTGAAGAAAAACAGTTGACATTGCAGCAGTTACATGAGCAGTTCCATATTATTGGTAAAGTTGCAGACTTTTTCACTGAAGAGGACCCTGATAAAGCTATAAGCAGGGCTTTGAAATGGGGTCTAGACCAGCTGATGATGCCTTACCGTCAGCTGTACAATGTAATGCAGAATAAAAGAGCCCAGAGATCCATTACAGAATTTATGCACACTGCAATACAACCATCGACTTCAGTACCAGAACCTCTACCATTCACTTCTACCGACAACCAACAACCATCCACCTCAGCCCAGTAGGGCCACACCATCCATATCCACTCTTCACAACCATCCACAAACATCATTACCCACAATTTAAGGTAAGAAATACTATTATTTCTATTGCATTTGTAGTCTTAAGCAGTAATATATCACGACAATGAGCTACAATTACATATTTGCCTTCAATTTTTGCAAAATCTGCTGGTCTAAAAAAACTTGTTTGGCTTTTTGGGGACTCCCAGGAACATAACACTATTTTTCCAATAAGTTCTTATAATTATCTAACACGATTTTACCTAACACGATGTTTTCAGGACTGTAACTACCGTGCTAAATGAGGGTCTACTGTATATGGGGGGTTGATGCCCCCTATCCCCCATGTTGTTCAAGGGTTAACTGAACATAAGAACTGCGTACAATATGTGCAGAAATTACTACAATCGGGAAAGGAAGCGTTAAAATCATACAAGTTAAACAGCACTTGGGAAATAGGAGGCAATCTGGTTCGATTTAAGGAAGGGGAGGACAACTCCAATTCCTTGGAGCAAGAGCCCCCTCACCAGCATCAAGGCACCTCCCTTGAGGAGGGGATATGAATAAGGGAATTTTTCCTAAACAATCTGCAGTAGTCTACCAGTGAACCAGAAATGATGAGTACAGTAGTCCCCTGGTATACCTGCAGAGGGATACATCCCAAGACCTACCACAGATGCCCAAAACTACAGGTATTAGCAAACCCTATACAGTGGACCCTCGGTTAACAAAATTAATCCGGTCCAGGAGCTATTACTTAATCTGAATCTTTCGTTATCTGAAACCTTATTTCCCATAAGAAATAATGTAAATACAATTAATTCGTTCCACAAAAATAATCACTCAAAAAAAAAAATAACATTTACTTACCTTTATTGAAGAGTTGCAGGCATCTGGAAGGTAGAGTTTCTGACAGGGGCAGGGTGTTAATGGTTGGAAGGAATCCTCCAAAAGGACTTCAGGTAACAAGTCCCTCTCTGGGGTTACTTCCTTCTTTTCTTTTAATGCATGAATGCTACACTCCCTGCATGCCTGCTACACTCCCTGCATGCCTGCTACACTCCCTGCATGCCTGCCACTCCTGCATCTGCTACACTCCCTGCATGCCTGCTCACTCCCTCCATGCCTGCTGCACTCCCTGCATGCTGCTACACTCCTGCATGAATGCTACACTCCGTGCATGCCTGCTACCTCCCTGCATGCCTGCTACACTCCCTGCATGCCTGCTACACTCCCTGCATGCCTGCTACACTCCCTGCATGAATGCTACACTCCTGCATGAATGCTACACTCCCTGCATGAATGCTACACTCCCTGCATGAATGCTACACTCCTGCAGATGCTACACTCCATGAATGCTACACTCCCTGCATGAATGCTACACTCCTGCATGAATGCTACACTCCTGCATGAATGCTACACTCCCTGCATGAATGCTACACTCCCTGCATGCCTGCTACCACTGGGGTGCCACTAGGAAGCTTTTTTGGACCCATGGTGACTTATTTCACAGTGACAATCACTAAACCACCAAAAAAGACACCAAATATATTGTGAATCTTTGAAAGAGCACGCTAGGTAATGTTCTCTCAATGGTAAACAACGCTTCACTGGCGTCCTGCGCTTGCGCGGAGCAGGCGGACACGTCTAATACCTTTCGGTAACCGAGGAATTTTTCGCTAACTGATTACGAAAATAGCTTACGTTTTCCGAAGCTTACGTTAACAGAACCTTTCGTTAACCGAGGGTCCACTGTATATATAAGTCACTTTTTGCTTACATACATACCGATGATAAAGTTTAATTGATAAATTACGCACAATAAAACATTACCAACATTAAATAATAATAAAATACATTGTATGTTGTTATACTTGCACAAGAGATGAACATGGAGAATATATAATAGCTAAATTTAAATCCAAATATCTACAAAAACCTCTCACAGTTATAAACATCTATAGATTACCACAGTCAAACATTCAGCAATTTAGTGAAAAATTAGGAAGTATGATTACTGATGCACACATGAACAAAGACCACTTAATCCTCACAGGCGACTTCAATATAAACCTCCTACAAGATCAGGACCCACTAGTAACTGAATTCACAAACACTATGAGCAACTGCTTGCTGCTCCCGACAATAACAAAACCTACAGAATCTCTGAGACCTGTGCCTCTCTATTAGACCATATCTGGACTAACACCATATCCCCATTAAAATCAGGCATAATCACAGACAATACCACTGACCCCTACCCGACCTTCTCATAACAAATCTCGGAAAATTACCACTAGAGACTACTAAAGTTACCTTCAGACTACATAATGAGACAGCTTATAAATAGCTTTATAACAGCTATGACAACATTGACTGGCAAACAGAAATAGACAACTTCCCAGATACTGACTTATGTATTAATAATTTTCTTAAAAAGACCCAATACTCTATAATAAGCACTGCCCTAAAAACTAAACAAATCACACAAAGATTAAATAGTCCTGGCTAACCCCAGCATACTCAAGTCCATTAATATAAGCACCTATATGAAAAACAGTACAGAATGGGACAAATATCAAGAGAACAAACAAAACGCTACTCATCAAAACCTAACGAGTCTGATAAGAAGGTCAAAAACTGTACTATGAGAACAGATTACATAACTTAAAAGGTGATATAAAAAGACCTGGAAAACCCTATCTGAAATTCTAGAACAAAAAGATATCCACAAACAGAACAATCAAACTAACAAAACCAGATGAACCCCTACTCCCACCTATTGAAACAGCAAACAAACTCAATGATTTCTTCTCCACCATAGGTAAAAAGCTGGCAAGCAAATCCCAAGTTCTAATACTCCACCTAACGACATCTCACTGGCTCATCACTCCTCGATGTTCCCGTGTCCACCAACACTATGTAAAACTCAGCACATAAAGGCACGAAAATTTGGAATTCATTACCATCATTGCCAAAGAAACCATACCTGTACCCTAAAAACGATCTAAAAACCACCTTCTCTACCCAAAGCTCAATTGCTCCATATCAACCATTCCCAGCAAAGTAGAATAATCATTAACGTAAACCTGACTATTCAAGTCAATGTAATGTATGAATGAACAATGAATGAATGTAAAACCTGTTATGAATAATACTTACTAGCTAATTATTCCTAAACATTACATTATAATGACCACGTAAACTAACTGCAATTCAATTAATTGTTTTAAATTGTTATCTCACTTCAATTAGTTGCATTGCTGCAAAATACACTGATATGTTCAACTTATATTCAAACTTTATAACTTAGATATGCAACTTTACTTATTTTATAAATTATCAACCATAACTTTTATTAAACCCTTCTCCTGTATATTACTAAATGTAAAGGAGAAACTTTCGTTCCTTTGGGCCACTCCAGCCGGTGGAAACGGTCACTGTTGAAAGAAGAAGAACTTTTTATTATTTTATTATTATTATTGCCTTAATTTGTTTAATCTGATTAAATAATTTTATAATGAAGACAAAAGTACAAACTATGTTCAAATTTCATAGCTTAAATACTCACCTTTACTCATTGTATACTATCTACAAAATTCTTACAATTTAGTTTTAAGTTAATTTTAAGTCTGCCCAAAATGCCCTGCATACAGGGGCTTTTAGCAAATGTACACCTCATGTAATCTCAATAACCAAATGTAATTTTTGTATCATGTCCAAATAAAAATATTATTATTGATTATATTATTATATCATGAGTTGGAAGATCTATTCTTGCCGCATCTTAGTGACCTCACCTTACAATTTTTCTTTGTATTGAGAATTATAATTTTTTACTGATGGGAAGACTTCATAGCTTCTCTTAGGTTTTAAAAACTGCCACCATCACTACTTTTGCACTCTGGCTTCTCTTAGGGCTTAAGAACTGCCACCATCACTATTAGAAAATTAAAGGTTATTTTGGGCCACGGTAAACCATGGATAACTGAATCCATGAACTGAATCCATGGATACGGGATTCTATTGTATCCCATTTTAACATTTCTTCTACTTCAACTAAACCGTGCTGGCTGTCAGTATCAACTCGATAAAGAATAAAACAGACAGGTACATGAAAACAGGTGATAATGGAACATTAAGGAGGTTGATTTTACCAGTCATTACCCTAGGTTCGTCCAACTTACACTGGTGGTAAATTGGATTTGAAGCTTATCGACAACGCAAAGGGTCATTAAGACTGTGTGTCACATGTACACCACCAGTAAAAAACATTTTAATTCCTAAAACAGGGATTATACACTCAGTGTACATAGACTGAGAGACATAAAAACCTCTCAAGTGTATAATGACATGAGAAATATACAGCTCAGTGTATATACAGTGAACCCCCGGTGTTCGACGGCGTCGGTGCTCGGCCAAATCGGTGTTCGACGGGGATTTTTACAATATTTTTGACTCGGTATTAGGCGGCCACTCGGAGTTCGACGAGTCGGCTATCTGTCCCGAACGCGTACGCATGTGGCCGTGGCCCAGCTGGGCGCCCAGGCACTCAGTGTGTTATTGTTTACAAGCGAGCGAACACTACCCACGCACCACCCACTCATTCATACCATATATATTGTCATTATTCCAGTGTTTTTAGTGCTTGCAACTGGTAAATAAGCCACCATGGGCCCCAAGAAAGCTCCTAGTGCCAAGCCTGTGGTAAAGAATGTCAGAAATACGGTAGAATTGAAGAAGGAGATGATAGCAAAATATGAATGTGGAGTGCGTGTCACTGAGCTGGCCAGGCTCTATGGCAAATCCCATTCCACCATCTCTTCCATTTTGGCCAAGAGAAAGGAAATCAAGGATGCTGTTGTTGCAAAGGTGCAAGTATGGTCACAAAACAGAGATCTCAAGTGCTGGAACAAGTGGAAACTTTGTTGTTGGTGTGGATCAACGAGAAACAGTTAGCAGGAGATAGTGTTACGCTGGCAATAATATGTGAAAAAGCAAGGCAGTTGCATGATGATCTCGTCAAGAAAATGCCTGCAACGAGTGATGAAGTGAACAAATTTAAAGCCAGCAAAGGCTGGTTTGACAGATTTAAGAAGCGAAGTGGCATACATAGTGTTGTGAGGTATGGTGAGGCAGCCAGTTCTGACAAAAATGCTGCTGAAAAATATGTGCAAGAATTCCAGGGGTACATAGAGGCTGAACAATTCCAACCACAACAAGTGTTCAATTGTGACGAAACAGGCCTGTTTTGGAAGAAAATGCCAAACAGGACCTACATTACAAAGGAGGAAAAGGCACAGCCAGGACATAAGCCTATGAAAGACAGGCTCACTCTCATGATGTGTGCTAATGCCAGTGGTGATTGCAAAGTGAAGCCTTTACTGGTGTATCATTCTGAAAATCCCGAGTGTTTGGCAGATGTGGTATCAAAAGTCTAATTTGTGTGTGATGTGGAAGTCTAACAGTAAGGCATGGGTCACTAGGGAAATTTTCCTTGAATGGTTCAAAAACGTGTTTGGCCCCAGTGTGAAGAAATATCTCGAGGAAAATAATTTACCACTTAAGTGTCTCCTGATAATGGACAATGCTCCTGGTCATCCTCCAGACTTGGCAGAGCAAATTGTGCAGGGCTGTGAGTTCATCAAAGTGAAGTTCTTGCCCCCTAATACCACCTCTCCTCCGGCCCATGGACCAGCAGGTCATTTGCAACTTTAAAAACTCTACACCAAAGCAATGTTTCAAAAGTGCTTTGATGTGACCACAGACATGGATATGACACTAAAAGACTTTTGGAAAGAGCATTTCCATATCCTGCATTGTGTAAAGCTTATAGGTAAGGCTTGGGAGGGAGTGACTACCAGGACTTTGAACTCTGCCTGGAGAAAATTGTGGCCAGACTGTGTCCTAGATTTTGAAGGTTTTGGGGCTGAGCCTCAGAACCCTGAGCCTGAGCCTGTTGTGGAAGAAATTGTGGAACTGGGCAAGTCCATGGGGTTGGATGTTTGTACCCAGGATGTGGAAGAGTTGGTGGAGGAGCACAATGAAGAGTTAACCACTGAAGATCTGCAAGAGCTTCAACAGCAACTGCAACAAGAGACCACAGGTCAGGAAAATGGTCCAGAGGAGGAGGAGGTGGAACCGAGATGGAAGAATGTGCCTTCTTCAAGGATTAGGGAGATCTGTGACAAATGGGCTGATGTGCAAGGCTTCATGGATGATTATCACCCTAACCAAGATGTTGCACGCCGTGTATGCGACATGTTTAATGACAATGTCTTGTTACATTTTAAGGACATTTTAAAGAACCGCCAGACACAGAGCCCCTGGACAGATTTTTGTTAGAGAGGGGTCCAGTGACTCTCAAGCTGGTCCTAGTGGCATTAAAAGAAAAGGAAGTAACCCCAGAAAAGAACTTGTTACCTGCAGTGTTAATGGAAGGGGATTCCCCTTCCAAACACTAGCATACTACTCCACCTTCTCCCCTCCTCCCGTCCTCCACACATCAACAACTCTTCAATAAAAGTAAGTGACATGTTATTGTACTATTTATTTATAATTTTGTTATAAAATTGTGTTTAATTTAATGTCAAAAAGTTCTAAAAAATATTTTATTTTAATACTTTTGGATGTCTGGGACGGATTAATTTTATTTCCATTATTTCTTATGGGGAAAATAGAATCGGAGTTCGACCAAACCGGTGGTCGACGGGCCCTCTCTGACGGATTGCCGACGAGAACCGGGGGCTCACTGTATGTACACAATATACATCTCTCAATGTAAAGATAAAAGATAAAGGTTTATTTCTTTGTAAAGGTTACAACGTGTAATTACAATTTTGGTTTGCTAAGTACAAAGAAAGCCACTATCATGCCGGGGCATTTCGGGCAGACTAATCCTAATATGTACATAGTAACTACTTAAAATTTGACAAGAAATAATGGTTAACTGTATTATAATCTTATTTAATCTTAATACTAATACGAGGTAGTCAAGGTGGAGGTTTACAAGTACAGTGGACCCCTGGCTAACGAACACCCTGGAAATCGTACAATTATGTAAGTATAATATTGTAAGTGCTTGTTAGTTACCATTTTTTGTCCTAGGCACATGTCAATTAGACACTAGGCCTGTTGTATATATATGTGTGTGTGTGTGTGTGTGTGTAAGGAAACACTTCGAAATGTTTCGGCCCCGCCGGGAATTGAACCCGGGCCCTCCGTGCGTGAAGCGAGAGCTTTACCCACCTGGCCATCGGTTTACAAGTACAGTGGACCCCTGGCTAACAAACACCCTGGAAATCGTACAATTATGCAAGTATAATATTGTAAGTGCTTGTGGAAGTGTATTTTTGGGGGTCTGAAATAGACTAACCTACGTGACATTATTTCTTAAGGAAGTAAATTCGTTCGGTAATCACTTGAGCAGGCTTCTGGAATGATTTTTTTTCGCTAGCCGGGGGTCCACTATAATAATCTTGAAGTTGCACGTAATAAAAACAATATCACAAATAATGGTTCAGGCAGTAATATTTCATGGACTGACAGAAGTTAAAAGCCTAGAGGCCACATAATATAACTAATTAGCAGATGTTTTGTTTGATTTGGTTAATATTGAGAGATGATGATTTTTTAGCAAAGTCCTAAATTTATAAGTAGTCAGGGGATCCTTTACATACACTGCTCAGTGTATATACACAAGATATATACACCTTTCAGTGTATATATACTGAGAGACACACCAGTCAGTATACATACACAATAGATATACATCTCTTGGTGTATATAGACTGAGAGACATAACTCTTAGTGAATATACACAAGATATATACGTACCTCTCAGTTTATACAGCTAACCTTACATACAAAGTAGTTAACCATACCACAAAAACATTATGGTTCTTATTAATACATTCATGCATTGTACCTCCTCATGATATATGGTCTTCTTGTTGCATGCTCTGTAGTGCCGGAGCCTCTTGCTTAATATCTGGTACGCTATGTGACTGCGGTGGTTGTTCGCCTCGTTGCACGTTTTGCACAAGTGGGTCTTGCTTCATATCCTGCACTAGCGAGTCTTCCTGTTTAATGTATATCATGTTTTGCAACGGTGATGGTTGTTGCTGATCTTGTTGCATGTGCTCAGGTGGGGAGTCCTCATGCTTGATGCATAGCATGTTCTGCAACAGCGGTAGTTGCTCCTCGTGGTCCTCGTACTGTGGTAGCAAGTCCTCTTGCTTAATATCCTGCATGTTTTGCAACAGTGGGAGATCCTCTTCCTGTTGCATCTCTTGTCTCTGTTCCTCCTCTCTGTTCCGTGATGATTCTATCACTGAAAGATCAAATAATATTTAATTACATATAGTTTACATCCTAGGTAGTAGGTTGGTAGAGAGCAACCACCCAGGGAGGTACTACCATCCTGTGGTAGTAGGTTGGTAGACAGCAACCACCCAGGGAGGTACTACCATCCTGCCAAAAGAGTGTAAAACGAAAGCCTGTAAATGTTTTACATGATGGTAGGATTGCTGGTGTCTTTTCTCTGTATTGTATCACAAACATGCAAGATTTCAGGTACATCTTGCTACTTCTACTGACACTTAAGTCAAACTACACACACAAATACAAGCCTATATACAGTGCTAGTCATAGCATTATGCCGCCCCTCCCCCACACATGTACCAAAACACAAACACATACCATGAAAGATTATAATACTATATATATTTGCACACTTATTGAGGTTTAATACTTGATGCTGCGTCCTTTACGCTTAATCACATCCCTCATCCATGTAGGAAGACTCACACAAATTCTTGAGGGTTTGGGGAGGTATGTATAAGCCACTTCTCTGATCATATGCTACTGATGGACTGAATAAATCGATTCCAGGCTGAAGGACTGATTACCTCAAACTCCTCTTCTCCTTACACCATTCATCTTTGCATTGGACTGATGAAGCCACTGTGTGGCAAAACGGTTCCTCAGTAAAGATTATCATAACTTGTATAAATGTATCATTCATCACCTTGTCAGTTTTCTAAACTATTTATCACAATAATTTTTATTTACTATACAAGTCCAGTTTACCCTCGTATCCAAGGACCTGCCAGGGATACCAAAACCATGGGTAATAGCAAACCCTAAATACAGTAGGACTCCCGTATCCAAGGACCTGCCAGGGATACCAAAACCATGGGTAATAGCAAACCCTAAATACAGTAGGACTCCCGTATCCAAGGACCTGCCGGGGATACCAAAACCATGGGTAATAGCAAACCCTAAATACAGTAGGACTCCCGTATCCAAGGACCTGCCGGGGATACCAAAACCATGGGTAATAGCAAACCCTATATACTGTAGGACTCCCGTATCCAAGGACCTGCCGGGGATACCAAAACCATGGGTAATAGCAAACCCTATATACTGTAGGACTCCCGTATCCAAGGACCTGCCGGGGATACCAAAACCATGGGTAATAGCAAACCCTATATACAGTAGGAACCTGTATCCATGGGGGATAAGTTCCAAGAACCTGCCAGGGATAGCAAAATATATTATGAAGTTTAATTGATAAATTATGCACAATAAGTGGAGAATTGTAACTTTTTCACTGATGGGAAGAATTTCACGGCTTCTCTTAGGTTTGAACAACTGCCAGCTTCTCTACTTTTGTGCTTTGGGGTCATTATTATGCAAAAATTTTGGAGCACAGTAAACAATGGATACCACATCAGTGGATACTGAGGTTCTACTGTACATAAGAAAGGAGGAACACTACAGCACGTCTACTGGCCCACACTAGGCAGGTCCTACTGGCCCACACTAGGCAGGTCCTACTGGCCCACACTAGGCAGGTCCTACTGGCCCACACTAGGCAGGTCCTACTGGCCCACACTAGGCAGGTCCTACTGGCCCACACTAGGCAGGTCCTACTGGCCCACACTAGGCAGGTCCTACTGGCCCACACTAAAGTAATGTAAAGTAAATTTTATTTCATTGCATTTTTACATAGATATTGGTAGTTACAATTATAAACTGAAGTGCAAGGAGAGCCACTGACATGCCATGGCATTAGGGGCAGCTTAATCTAATGACTTATAGACTATGTATATAATATTAGGAAATTGACTGAATTTATTCTAGTTATAAATTTGATTTCAAATTACAATATGATGATATTATAATGTTATAATTACAATATGATCAAATACTCCACCTAACGACTATCTCACTGGCACCTATCCGAAAACACTATTCCTAGCCCCAACCAACCCAATAGAAGTTTCACTTATAATCAACACATTAAAAAACAAAGCAGGTGACCTAAATAACTTACCACCTTTTATATACAAAAAAGCCTCTTAAGTTCTCTCACCAATTATTGCAACACTCTTTAACAAATCCATTGAATCCTCTACCTTCCCATCAATACTCAAAATAGCGAGGGTCACCCCAATACATAAAGGAGGAGATCAAACAGACCTGAATAACTACAGGCCGATATCTAACTTACCCCTTCTCTCCAAAATCTTTGAAAAATTAATTCATAGACAAATATATTCCTACCTCACCTCCAACAACGTACTCAACCACTGTCAATTTGGATTCAGGCCTAATAAAAATACAAATGATGCCATAATACACATGTTAGAAATAATTTACACCGCCCTTGAGAAAAAAGAAATCCCAATGGGAATCTTCATTGATTTATACACACACAACCCGCACATATAAAAGAGAGGAGCTTACGACGACGTTTCGGCCCGACTTGGACCATTTACAAAGTCACACTAACACACAAAGACGGGGGAAGTGGTATATATAGGCAGGCAGACAGGGGAGGGTACCAGAGAGTGGGGTAATAATGGAGTAAGTAGTGGAAGTGGTAGTAGTAGTAATAGTAGTAGTGGAGACAGTCATGTTCTAGAGGAGCACTGCAATGAGGCTAGCGGCCCGCAAGGGTGGGACGAGAACACAGAGGAAGGAAAGGCGAAAAAAGGACAAATACCAGGCAAAAGAAAAGAAAGAAAGGAAAACCCATAGGAGAAAAAAGAAAGAAGAGGGAAGAGATGAAAGGGGAAGGAATCAGGTTAAGTCACGGGTGTTCTGAAGTTTAGAGCATTTAACAATGTAATGAGAGAGGAAAGCATCAACAGAGACAAAGCCAGGGCTAAGATTCATACAGGAAAAGATGTGTATAAGGGAGGATTCAACCAGGCGGCGACTATGAAAGTTAGACGTAGGGTAGACAGTTTTAGCAGAAGACCAATCAATAGGATGACTGTGATCTCTGACATGACAGAAAAGAGCATTATTAGTGTCGGCAAGCCTAACACTATTTTTGTGCTCCCTGAGTCTGTCAGAAAGAGATCGGCCAGTTTCTCCGAAGTACTGAAGAGGACAGGAGGAGCAAGAAATAGAGTAGACACCAGGAGAATCTGTGGAGGGAGGGGAGGTATGAACTAGATTAGTGCGAAGAGTGTTAGTCTGACGAAAGGTAAGTTTGATGTCTAAGGAACGGAGAGAGTTGCTGAGATTAGAGAGACCAGAGATGTAGGGAAGGCAGAGGACTGGAGAGTTCTCAGGAGTAGAGGGTTTAGGAGAGAAGAAAGTCCGTTTGGCACGAGAGAAAGCAGAGTCTATGAAATGGGAAGGGTAGCCCAGGCGGGAAAATGAATTATGAAGAGTGGAAATTTCTGCTTCAAGAAACTGAGGATCACAGATATAGAGAGCACGGAGAAAGAGGGAGATAAGAACACTCTTCTTGACAGAGGAGGCATGATAAAAGAAGTAATGAATGTACATGCCACTGTGCATAGGCTTGCGGTACACGGAGAAGGCAAAACCTGTAACTGAGCGGTGGACATGAACATCAAGGAAAGGAAGCAAAGAATTAGATTCCCAATCAGCTTTAAACTTAATGGAAGGGGCAAGATTATTAAGAGCATCAAGAAAAGGTTGATGCTCTTAATAATCTTGCCCCTTCCATTAAGTTTAAAGCTGATTGGGAATCTAATTCTTTGCTTCCTTTCCTTGATGTTCATGTCCACCGCTCAGTCATACTAGCCAACACTGCAAATACTGAATTGCAGAAAATATCTACCTGGATGATGACCAACAAACTTACTCTCAATATTGATAAAACATATTTTATCCAGTTTGGGAACAGAGCTACAAACGCACCACTTAACATAATGATAAACGGGTCCCCTATCACAAAACTCACAGAGGGAAAATTCTTAGGAATCCATCTTGACAGTGGCCTCAAATTTCAGACACATATACAACAAATTTCCAAGAAAGTCTCAAAGACCGTGGGAATACTATCCAAGATACGGTACTATGTTCTACAACCAGCTCTCCTTACCCTATATCACTCACTCATTTACCCCTACCTCACCTATGGAATCTGCGCATGGGGCTCTACATCAATAACTCATCTCAGACCACTAATAACACAAAAAAAGGCAGCAGTTAGAATGATAACAAATTCACACTCCAGACAACATACTCCACCAATATTCAAAACCTAAACTTACTCACCATACAAGACATCCATACTTTTTACTGTGCCTATTACATACATAGAACACTCTATGCAAATATTAACCCACCACTCAAACTTTTCCTTACCAATTTTAACAGGACACATTACCATAACACTAGACACAGATCACTCCTCGATGTTCCCTGTGTCCATCTAACACTATGTAAAAACTCAATGCATATAAAAAGCACGAAAATTTGGAATTCATTACCTGTCATTGCCAAAGAAACCCTGCCTGTACCCCAATTCAAAACGATGCTAAAAAACCACCTTCTCAGCCAAAGCTAAATGCTCAATATCAAACATTCCCAACAAAGTAGAATAATCACTTAATGTAAAAACCTGACTAATCACTTAAATGTAAAAACCTGTTATGAATCATACATACTAAGCTAACTATTTCCATAACATTTACATTATAATGACCACGTAAACTGTAACTGCAATGCAACTAATTGTTTTAAATTGTTATCTCACTCAATTAGTTGCATTGTTACAATTAATTGATATGTTCAACTTATATTCAAACTTTATAACTTAGATACGCAATTATACTTATTTTATAAAATATCAACCATAACTTTTTACCATGTAGTCTAGAATTAAGTAGACCTAAGAATGCCCGAATGCACAGCATATTAGGGGCTTTTGGTATGTACATCTCATTAATAACTATGTTTCTTGTCTACCATGTATCATAGTACCATGTCTCAATAAAGTATTATTATTATTATTATTATTATTATTATTATTATTATTATTATTATGCTGGAGGGAAACTGCAATGAGGTGACAGTCAGCACCTGCACAAGCTATAGCAAAGTCATCTACATAGAGCGATGACTAAATATTGGATGGGAGAACAGATGCCAGATTATTTATAGCAACGAGAAAGAGTGTTGTGCTCAGAACACAACCCTGGGGGACACCTTCAGCTTGGACAAATTCCGGGGAAAGCTCATTACTAACCCGGACACGGAAATGTCTGTCAGTTAAGAAGGCCTTAAGAAAGAATGGTAGGTTGCCTCGGAGGCCTAAGGAGTGGGCCTGGGCCAAGATATTATATCTCCAAGTTGTGTCATAAGCCTTCTCAAGGTCGAAAAAGATGGCGATAACCGAGTGGTTATTAGCGAAGGCATTACGAATATATGTATCCAAGCGCAGTAAGGGGTCAATGGCAGAACGGCCTTTACGAAAGCCATATTGACTAGGGGAGAGACTATTTTGTGTCTCTAAATACCACATCAAACGTCTATTAACTAGACGTTCCATCACCTTGCAAACTGCACTGGTAAGAGCGATGGGACGGTAGTGGGAGGAATCACATCCCGTAGTACCCGTTTTGCAAAAAGGGAGAACAATAGCAGACTTCCACAGCTGGGGAAGAACTCCTTGTGACCATATAAGATTATAGAGTCGTAAGAGGACAATAAGAGAAGACCGATGTAAATGCTGTAGCATACGAATATGGATGCCGTCTGGCCCAGCTGCCGATGATCGGCAAGCAGAGAGTGTTGCCTCCAGTTCTTGAAGGGTAAAAGGCACATTATAAGATTCTTCTCTAAGAGAAGAAAAATCTAAGGGCTTTAACTCGCTGGCAGACTTAGAAGAAAGGAACGAGGGGCATAGATGGAGCCCCTGAGAATTGCTGACTAGATGATTACCAATTTCAGTGGCAACGGCAAGAGGGTGTGCTATATCGACTCAGGCAACCTGAAGAACAGGAGCCGGGTCTGGGGAGAATTTACCACTTAATTTCCGCACTTTCTTCCAGACTGAACTCATCGAGGAAGCCGAAGTGACAGTAGAAACGTAATCTCGCCAGCAAGTGCGCTTAGCATCACGTATGACACGGCGAGCAATAGCTCTCTTCTGCTTAAAATCAAGGATTCTCTCTGTGGTTCTGTTATACCAATACCTGCCCCACGCAGCGCATTTCAAATGTACTGCCCGAACACAAGCAGGAGACCACCAAGGCACGCACTTCTGAGAATGCTTGCCCGAGGTTTGGGGAATAGAATGTGAAGCCACTGTGAAGATGGAGGACGAAAAGAGATTTAAAACCTCATCAATGGAGGATGAGGAAGGAACCTCATGAAAGGCAGTAGGATGAGCGTAAAGGTCCCATTTCGCCCGGTCAAATTGCCAGCGTGGGCAACGAAGAGGTGGAAAAAACGAAGGGGACTTAAGGATGATTGGGAAATGATCGCTGTCATGTAAGTCCGGGAGGACAGACCAGGTGAAGTCAAGGACTGTTGAGGAAGAGCAGATGGAGAGATCGATACAGGAGAAAGAATGAGTTCGGGGATCAAAATGGGTAGGAGTACCCGTATTTAAAACATGGAGGGGGAGAGAAGCAAGAAATGCCTCCAACTGAACGCCACAGGAGTCACAGTGCAACCCTCCCCAGAGAAAATGGTGTGCATTAAAATCGCCAAGTAACAGAAGGGGTGGCGGTAAGGAAGAAACCAGAAAATCAACATCTGGGATAGACAATGCCCGTGAAGGGGAGAGATATAAAGAACAGTGTGTATACCACTTATTCAAGTGGATACGGACTGTGGTGTAATGTAAGGAAGAAGGAACAGAGCTGACGGTATGGAACACCAGTGCGTATAAGAAGAGCACTTTTGTTAAAGGTTCCATCGGAACAAGGATCCGATGAATACAACAAATCATAACCTGAAAAGGGCCTGATAACAGTGAATTGTAATTTGGGTTCTTGCAAACAGACCACAACAGGGGAAAACTGGGAAAGCAACACCTCAAGTTCACCCTAGTTACCCCTGAGGCCTCGGATATTCCACTGTAAATAAGCCATGATTTATGAAGAGAAAGATATAAGTCGAAGAGAGAGGAATCTATGGACTAGGGTTAGAAAAGTCCACGTGTGGAGGTAGCGGAAGATCTGTAATCAGAGGAGGAGGAGGGCGTTGTGAAGGAAGGACGGGTGTAGACGAAGAAGAGAGAGGAGGAGGAACCTCAGGTAGAGCGGTGTCCATCATCGTTCCAGTCTCTGAAATATATTCTGCGATAGCTTCCAGTGTTTCGGAAGATAAAGATGCAGAATGTGGGACGACATTAGAAATGGAAGGAGAGTGAGTAACTATCGGGGAGTCTATAGACTGTACTAAAGTAGAAGGCGAGGAGATGGAAGAGGAAACTGTCGAAGGGGCTTGGGAGGGGACAGGGGATGAAGATATTGAACAAGGAGGAGGATGAACCTCCACACACGTTACAGAACTAGTCGGAGGCGAAGAACCCGGCAATGGGGATTTTTTGCCGGACTTATGAGAATAGGGGCGCTGAGGTTTAGGCGAAGGACGAGGACGTGTAGACTCAGAACTGTTAAGTAAAAGGACACAATTGCAACTAATGTGACATTTTATTGTGGCAACGTTTCGCTCTCCAGGAGCGAAACAAATAAAATGTCACATTAGTTGCAATTGTGTCCTTTTACTTAACATATTGTCGGTAATTCTACCAATATTATTACAGACTCAGAACTGTGCGAGTGAGTAGAGGAAGGAGTGTGGACAGTATGGGATGCCGAGGTAGGGACCTTGGAGCCAAGAACATCAAAAGGATTCGAGACGGGGTGACTGAGGATGTTGTAACCACAGAGGAAGTCGAGGAAGTTGGGACCCCAGAAGTGGTGCGATGTTTAGCAATGCGAGAATAGGAAATACGGGGAAGTCTCCCTTGTAGGCGTAGATGAGACACGGCCATAGCATATGAGAAGCCTTCCGCCTCTTTGAGACAATGGATTTCCCGCTCATTCAGGTAAACCTGACAACGGCGAGAGTATGATGGATGTGCCTCATGACAGTTAAAGCAAGAGGGAGGTAGAGTACAAGAAGGACTGGCATGGTCGTCGGCACCACAGACTGGGCATTCGGCCATGGACCTGCAATATTTTGCTGGATGACAAAAACGCCAGCAGTTTCTACTCTGTTGTGGTGTAGGGGTCACCTTTCGAACTTGTAAATGTTGACCTGCAATGTAAACCGAAGGTGGTAGTTCACAGCAGACAAATGTTAAATGTGCTATATTGCAAGGATAACATCTTCGCTTATTGGCAGGGAGGACAAAAGTGTCAACTTTAAGGATAGGGAGTTCTTGGAGCTCAAGCTGCTCCAAAATGTCATCACCACATGTCTGGAAATTCTGTTGGACAATGGTGTAGGGTAAAATGACAGAACCACTACAAGAATTGAGAGAATGATGCTTGTCAATAGTGATAGGAACAGTATCTATGGTCGTAAGAAGAGAAAGATCACGAGCTTGGCCAGCATTCTGGACCGTGATGATGCGAGTGCCGCTCTTGAGAGCGTGAAATGAGATATCTTTACCAACATGGCATAGCAGAGCCTTACCAATACTATGGTCTGAAAGATAGGTATTAGGAGAAGTCGGTCGCAGAGTAAAAAACTTTGTCCATTGAGTAGTGTGAAACAAAGAGTTTAAGGAGAGTGCGTGACGAGCTGGTCGTTTCTGAGACGAACGAGAAGGAAGTGTCGAATCGTCATGTAAGGGTCGTGGTCGTTTGTGCGCGGGACCAGGGGTGGTCCGACGTGTGACGGGCGGGCAATTCGAAAATTGCTGCACCGTTAAGGGAGAAGCCGGAATCAAGGTCAGACGTATCGAAAGGGCCAGTCGAATCCCCGGTACCTGAAGCAGGTGACGAACCGGCACCAGCAAGAGGTACAGGGGTATTAGGGTTGTCCGAAGAGCTGTCCATTAACGAGGTAAGGTCAGAACTAGGTGCGGTATCAAGGGGCCCAGGGGTAGGTTCACAGATTAGGGCATCCATGGTTAGGTTACTTCTTCCTTTTTTTTTTTTAAGAAAAAAAAGAAAGAAAAGAAAATAAAAATAAAAAAAGAATAAAAAAAGGGGGGAACGTGGAGGAATAGCCCTAGGAGGAATGAAAGTGGCGTAAATCCCCCTCCGCGCCCAAGAGGACCTCAACACCGCAAGTAGTGCAGATGCTGCATGGAACCCGTGCCATACCCTACCCTTCATGCCAGTAAACCAGCAATCCGGGATAGCAACATCACATCCACCAAGCCACCTCAGCGGACAGAGGGCGGCCGGATATCTGCCACTAAGCATACCGCCTTCGGCCACCACCCCCAAAATCCGAAAGGGGGCCTCCAGAGATACACCCATCACCCGAAAGATACCCAAGGCCACCCCCCGGGAGACCGGAGAGGGATCGGGACATCCCCAGGCGATCCAGATTCCACGGCAAACTACACCACCGCCAAGAACCTCAACGGAATGGGATTGAACCACGGTACCCTTCCCCCTACCTAGGAACTAGAATGCCTGTGGAGAGAAGCTCCCAGGGTAAAAATGGGAAGGAAATAAGGAAGGGGTGAGGAGGAGAAGGAAAGGGAAAAGGGAGGATGGGGAAGATGGGAAAGGGGAGAGGGGATTGGGGGGTAATTAGGTTCGGTCTGAGGAAGAAGACTCAGAGGTCCAATTCCTCAGACCGATAGCCTCTTTACGGCGACAAGGAGCCCCCCTTAACCCTTTGAGGGTTTTTGACGTACTAGTACGGCTTACATGCCAGGGCGTTTGACGTACTAGTACGCCTAAATTCTAGCGACCTCAAATCAAGCAGAAACAGGCTGGTAGGCCTAGATGTGAGAGAATGGATCTGTGCGGTCAGTGTGCGCAGTATAAAAAAAATCCTGCACCACACAGTGCATAATGAGGAAAAAAAAACTCCGACCGTATTTTTAGTTTAAAACAGCGACTTTGCAGTCTATTTTCGTATGGTATTTATGATTATATTCTCGTTTTCCTGGTCTCATTTGATAGAATGGAAAATATATTAGAGAAATCAAGATACGTAATTTTGATTGGTTTCTTAATGACAAGTACCTAGAAATTGAGCGCAAAGTAGCGAAAATGTTCGATTTTTGGCGATGTTCAAGAGTAAACAAATCACGCCGCACGTACAATACACATCAACTGGCGACTCTAATATTCTTGCACAAGTGTGCTGATGTCATTTATACAGTTTTTACAATGATGCAGTAGAATACATAATAATAAATCTTCAATTTATTGTGAGAATAAAAATTCAAAATGGAAAGCAAAAGTAATGTATGAAGAGCCTGGAGACGTGACTAATGGACAGATAAAACGTTATTTGAGTGCCAGGAATGTCTGTCTCGTTATTTCTGGACCCTATTTTGAAATTGGCATCTTTTGAAATTTGTGTGAAATTGGACAAATTGCCAATTTCTGACCACCTTATTGGATAGTTGAAATCGGTAAATTAGCGGTTTCTTGTACTCAATCGATAGAAATGGAGTTCTAGCGAAATAGCTATAATTGTAGTAGAATGAAACATTGGAATTTGCCGAAAATAGGGCTCAAAGTGGGCGAAATCGCCGATGCGTAAATAGCATCGATACCGCTAACTTCGCGAGAGCATAATTCCGTTAGTTTTCAATCAAATTTCATAATTTTGGTGGCGTTATGATCGGAAAAAGATTCTCTATCATTTCATAAGAATTTTTTTTTTTTTCCGAAAATGTTTCGACCCTGAGAGAGAGTTAAGAATCGGGGTCTCGACCCTGAAAGGGTTAAAGAGGGGTTTATATTAGAGTGTAGAGTTTTATGTATGTAATAGGCACAAGAATACGTATGAATGTTCTTTATGGTGAGTAGTTTTAGACTTTTGAATATTGGTGGAGTATGCTGTCTAGAGTGGGAATTTGTTATCATTCTGACTGCAGCCTTTTGCTGGGTTATGAGTGGTCTAAGGTGATTTAATGTTGTTGATCTCCATGCACAGATTCCATAGGTGAGATAAGGGTAGATAAGTGAATGATATAGTGCAAGGAGAGCTGATTGTGGCACATAATAGCGTATCTTTGATAATATGCCTACTGTCTTTGAGATTTTCTTTGAAATATGTTGAACATGTGTTTGGAATTTAAGGCTACTGTCAATGTGGATTCCTAGGAATTTTCCTTCTGTGAGTCTTGTGATGGGTGAACCATTGAGCATTATGTTAAGTGGAACATTTGTGGCTTTGTTTCCAAACTGTATGAAGTAGGTCTTGTCAGTATTGAGAGTAAGCTTGTTTGTCGTCATCCATGTTGATATTTTCTGTAATTAGCCATTAACAGTGTTGGCCAGTATGACTGGATTTGGGTAAGAGATGATTGCTAATGTTATGAATGAAAAGAAGTTGGATGTCCTGGCCCTAAGTGAAACAAAGCTGAAGGGGGTAGGCGAGTTTCAGTGGGGAGAAATAAATGGGATTAAGTCAGGAGTATCTGAGAGAGTTAGAGCTAAGGAAGGGGTAGCAATAATGTTGAAGGATCAGTTATGGAAGGAGACGAGGGAATATAAATGTGTAAATTCAAGGATTATGTGGATTGAAATAAGGGTCGGATGCGAAAAGTGGGTCAGAATAAGCGTGTATGCACCTGGAGAAGAGAGGAGTGTAGAGGAGAGAGAGATTTTGTTAGATGTTAAGCGAATGTATAGGAACTTTTGAACCAAGTGAGAGAGTAATTGTGGTAGGGGACCTAAATGCTAAAGTAGGAGAAACATGTAGAGAGGGTGTGGTAGGTAAGTTTGGGGTGCCAGGTGTAAATGATAATGGGAACCCTTTGATTGAACTTTGTATAGAAAGGGGTTTAGTTATAGGTAATACATATTTTAAGAAGAGGATAAATAAGTATACAAGATATGATGTAGGGCATAATGACAGTAGTTTGTTGGACTACTTATTGGTAGATAAAAGACTGTTGAGTAGACTTCAGGATGTACATGTTTATAGAGGGGCCACAGATATATCAGATCACTTTTTAGTTATAGCTACAGTGGGAGTAAAAGGTAGATGGGATACAAGGAAAATAGAAGCAATAAGTAAGAGAGAGTGGTGAATGTTTATAAACTAAAAGAGGATGCAGTCAGGGTAAGATATAAACAACTACTGGAGGATAGATGGGCTAGTGAGAGTGTAGGCAATGGGGTCAAGGATGTATGGGGTAGATTTAGAAATGTAGTGTTAGAGTGTTCAGCAGAAGTTTGTGGTTACAGGCGAGTGGGTGCGAGAGGGAAGAAGAGCGATTGGTGGAATGATGATGTAAAGAGAGTAGTAAGGGAGAAAAAGTTAGCATATGAGAGGTTTTTACAAAGTAGAAGTGATGCAAGGAGGGAAGAGTATATGGAGAGAAAAAGAGAGGTTAAGAGAGTGCTGAAGCAATGTAAAAAGAGAGCAAATGAGAGAGTGGGTGAGATGTTATCAACAAATTTTGTTGAAAATAAGAAAAAGTTTTGGAGTGAGATTAATAAGTTGAGGAAGCCTAGGGAACAAATGGATTTGACAGTTAAAAATAGGAGAGGAGAGTTATTAAGTGGAGAGTTAGAGGTATCGGGAAGATGGAGGGAATATTTTGAGGTGTTGTTAAATGTTGATGAAGACAGGGAAGCTGTGATTCCGTGTATAGGGCAAGGAGGAATAACATCTTGTAGGAGTGTGGAAGAGCCAGTTGTGAGTGTGGGGAAAGTTTGTGAGGCAGTGGGTAGAATGAAAGGGGGTAAGGCAGCTGGGATTGATGGGATAAAGATAGAAATGTTAAAAGCAGTTGGGGATATAGTTTTGGAGTGGTTGGTGCTATTATTTAATAAATGTATGGAAGAGGGTAAGGTACCTAAGGACTGGCAGAGAGCATGTATAGTTCCTTTGTATAAAGGCAAAGGGGACAAAAGAGAGTGCAAAAATTATAGGAGAATAAGTCTGTTGAGTGTACCTGGTAAAGTGTATGGTAGAGTTATTATTGAAAGAATTAAGAGTAAGACAGAAAGCAGGATAGCAGATGAACAAGGGGGCTTTAGGAAAGGTAGGGGGTGTGTAGACCAAGTGTTTACAGTGAAACATATAGGTGAACAGTATTTGGATAAGGGTAAAGAGGTTTTTGTGGCATTTATGGATTTGGAAAAGGCATATGATAGGGTGGATAGGGTTGCAATGTGGCAGATGTTGCAGGTGTATGGAATAGGAGGTAGGTTACTGAAAGCAGTGAAGAGTTTTTATGAGGATGGTGAGGCTCAGGTTAGAGTGTGTAGGAGGGAGGGGGACTATTTCCCAGTAAAAGTGGGCTTTAGACAAGGATGTGTGATGTCACCGTGGTTGTTCAATATATTTATAATGACCACATAAACTAACTGCAATGCAATTAATTGTTCTAAATTGTTATCTCACTCAATTAGTTGCATTGCTACAAATAATTGATATGTTCAACTTATCTTCAAACTTTATAACTTAGATATGCAACTTTACTTATTTTATAAATTATCAACCATAACTTTTTACCATGTAGTCTAGAATTAAGTAGTCCTAAGAATGCCCGCAATGCACAGCATATTAGGGGCTTTTGGCATGTACATCTCATTAATAACTAAGTCATAACTATATAATTACTATGTATTACTGTATCTACCATATATAATTGTACAATGTCTAAATAAAGTATTATTATTATTATTATTATTATTATTATTATTATTATTATTATAATGTGAGGGTCTTGGCAAGAGGTGTGGGGTTAAAAGATAAAGAATCAAATACAAAGTGGGAGTTGTCACAATTGCTTTTTGCTGATGACACTGCTTTTGGGAGATTCTGAAGAGAAGTTGCAGAGGTTGGTGGATGAATTTGGTAGGGTATGAAAAAGAAGAAAATTGAAGGTGAATATAGGAAAGAGTAAGGTGATGAGGATAACAAAAAGAGTAGGTGACGAAAGATTGGATATCAGATTGGAGGGAGAGAGTATGGAGGAGGTGAATGTATTCAGATATTTGGGAGTGGACATGTCAGCAGATGGGTCTATGAAGGATGAGGTGAATCATAGAATTGATGAGGGGAAAAGGGTGAGTGGAGCACTTCGGAGTCTGTGGAGACAAAGAACTTTGTCCATGGAAGTAAAGAGGGAAATGTATGAGAGTATAGTTATACCAACACTCTTATATGGGTGTGAAGCATGGGTGATGAATGTTGCAATGCGGAGAAGGCTGGAGGCAGTGGAGATGTCATGTCTGAGGTCAATGTGTGGTGTGAATATAATGCAGAGAATTCGGAGTTTGGAAATTAGGAGGAGGTGCGGGATTACCAAAACTATTATCCAGAGAGCTGAGGAGGGGTTGTTGAGTTGGTTCGGACATGTAGAGAGAATGGAACGAGACAGAATGACTTCGAGAGTGTATAAATCTGTAGTGGAGGAAAGGCGGGTAGGGGTCGGCCTAGGAAAGGCTGGAGGGAGGGGTAAAGGAGGTTTTGTGTGCGAGGGCTTGGACTTCCAGCAAGCATGTGTGAAGTATTTGATAGGAGTGAATGGAGACAAATGGTTTTAATACTTGACGTGCTGTTGGAGTGTGAGCAAAGTAACATTTATGAAGGATTCAGGAAACCGGCAGGCCGGACTTGAGTCCTGGAGATGGGAAGTACAGTGTCTGCACTCTGAAGGAGGGGTGTTAATGTTGCAGTTTTATAACTGTAGTGTAAAGCACCCCTCTGGCAAGACAGTGATGGAGTGAATGATGATGAAAGTTTTTCTTTTTCGGGGCACCCTGCCTTGGTAGGAATCGGCCGATGTGTTAATTAAAGAAAAAAAAAAAGACATGTTGTGTCATCTGCAAATAACATGGGTTTGAGTAGTTGTGATGCATTCGGTAGGTCATTTATGTAAATGAGGAATAGGAGTGGCCCCAGGACACTTCCTTGAGAGACTCCGACTGTAATTTGTTGTGTGGAAGAGTTCGCTCCATTCGTGTACATGTATTGGCTTCTCTTGCTAAGGTATGACTTTAGGCAGGTCCTACTGGCCCACACTAGGCAGGTCCTACTGGCCCACACTAGGCAGGTCCTACTGGCCCACACTAGGCAGGTCCTACTGGCCCACACTAGGCAGGTCCTACTGGCCCACACTAGGCAGGTCCTACTGGCCCACACTAGGCAGGTCCTACTGGCCCACACTAGGCAGGTCCTACTGGCCCACACTAGGCAGGTCTTACTGGCCCACACTACGCAGGTCCTACTGGTCCACATTGGGCAGGTCCTACTGGTCCACATTAGGCAGGTCCTACTGGCCCATGCTAGGCAGGTCCTACTGGTCCACACTAGGCAGGTCCTATTGGCTCACACTAGGCAGGTCCTACTGGCCCACACTAGGCATGTCCTACTGGCCCACACTAGGAAGGTCCTTCTCAAACTCACCAACAAACATATTTGTCAAACCCATTTCCTCTCCACAGTAATACAGTGGACCCCCGAGTAACGAACACCCCGGAAATCGTACAATTATGTAAGTATAATATTGTAAGTGCTTGTGGAAGTGTATTTTTGGGGGTCTGAAATAGACTAACCTATGTGACATTATTTCTTAAGGGAGTAAATTCGTTCGGTAATGGCACTTGAGCAGGCATCTGGAATGAAGTTTTTACGTTACTTGGGGGTCCACTGAATAAATATAAACACTAGTGATTGAATAAATTACAGAAAATTCTACATCTCAATTGTTTCTTATGATTTAAATAATATGTATGTTATTGAGTACAAGGAATATATATGACTCCACAAGAACATAATACGAACAAAAAATATCTTAATGTGAACAAAGGAACTAATTATAAATAAAACTCCTAAATCATAATTCACTAAACATAAATATTTTCTTCTTCATTAAATAATATTTGACTCTCACAAAATTCACTAAACATAAATATTTTCTTCTTCATTAAATAATATTTGACTCGCAAAATTCACTAAACAAATATTTTCTTCATTAAATAATATTCTCACAAAATTCACTAAACATAAATATTTTCTTCTGCATTAAATAATATTGGACTCACACACAAACACGGTTGTGTCTTTTGTTTTTACCATTAGTGATACTTTTCACATTAGCCTTGTTAGCAGACTTTTTATTTAGCTCTGCCTTCTTAGGGTCAGTTATTTTGTATATGCCTTTTTGGTTACATGCACCTCGGAGGGCAGTTAACCTATAAGCTAGTTCAGTGTCCTCAAGTGTCTCTATCTGGTTAATTTTCTTTTTGCTCTTCTTTTGCTCGCCTTTTGATCCTGTCTGGTCGGTCAGTTTTCTCCGAGACATTTTTCTGTGCGTCTATTACGTTTGCTTGTTTTTGTCTTTGCTACCACATCCATCTTCAGTGTATCAGTGGTTCCTCTCCTCCAGAGTTTGACTGGTGCGATCAGTGCCATGGCACTCATTGTATGAGATGAGCACACACAACACAGTCATTGTAAAGGGAGTAGAGGAACACTCATGGCAGCGTGATGTAACCTCAATAAGAAGTGTTTTAAGGTTTTGGATTTCCTATAACATTCACAAGCGGTGATGCGCGACCAATGACGGGCAGCCACCTTGGATCAAACTGGAGGTGACATCGGTGTTTGTCTCTCGTACTGGAGTGTCACTCACAAATCGCCACACATCAACTACAGTTGAGATAGAGAACATTGGCTGGCAAGCATCGGTAGCTTGGTCAACCTGTCTTCTGAGATCGTCTCTCTCCTGTTCTAAATCATGAACCCATGGATCAAAGAACTGATAATAACAACCCAATATTTCCAAAATAATTCCCACTGCCAGCATCCACAAACAGCAAATTTGCAGTGCCATCTTGTAAGACATTTTAATGAGTCTCAAGCTTACGAATAGTGAAGTAGTGAATCTCGAAACTTTTCAAAGGTATAAGTCTTCAAAGCTCACTTGATGCACCATTTTACTAATATATCAATATTCTGAAAAAATAGTGATCTTAGAATATTCAGTTTATAATGGAAAGTGTATATAGAATTTATTTATATGGAAGAGAACCAAAATTTAATAGTGTAACAGTGAGGTGTATTATAGTGTCTAATGATGTTGAGTGTAGCAGTGTAGTGATGGTGAGTGTAGCAGTGTAGTGATGGTGAGTGTAGCAGTGTGTAGTAATGGTGAGTGTATCAGTGTTGTGATGGTGAGTGTAGCATTGTAGTGATGGTGAGTGCGTAGTAGTGAGTGTAGCAGTGTAGTGATGGTGAGTAGTATAGTGTGTGATGGTGAGTGTAGTATAGTGTAGTGATGGTGAGTGTAGCAGTGTAGTGATAGTGAAGTGTAGTATAGTGTGTAGTGATGAGTGAGTGTAGTATAGTATTGTAGTGATGGTGAGTATGTATAGTGTGTAGTGATGGTGAGTAGTATAGTGTGTAGTGATGGTGAGTGTAGTATAGTGTCTAGTAATGGCTTGATGTAGTATAGTGTGTAGTGATAGTGAGTGTAGTATAGTGTCTAATAATGGTGAGTATAGTATAGTGTGTAGTGATAGTGAGTTAGTATAGTGTCTGGTGATGGTGAGTGTAGTATAGTGTGTAGTGATGGTGAGGTAGCAGTGTAGTGATGGTGAGTGTAGTATAGTGTGTAGTGATGGTGAGTGTAGTATAGTATTAGTGATGGTGAGTGTATAGTTAGTGATGGTGAGTGTAGTATAGTTGTGAGTGATGAGTAGTGTAGTATAGTGTAGTGATGGTGAGTGTAGTATAGTGTGTAGTGATAGTGAGTGTAGTATAGTGTAGTGATGGTAGATGTAGTATAGTGTGTAGTGATGTGAGTGTAGTATAGTGTTAGTGATGGTGAGTGTAGTATAGTGTGTAGTGATGGTGAGTGTAGTATAGTGTAGTGATGGTGAGTGTAGTATAGTGTGTAGTGATTGTAGAGTGTAGTACAGTGTGTAGTGATGGTGAGTGTAGTATAGTGTGTAGTGATGGTGAGTGTAGTATAGTGTGTAGTGATGTGAGTGTAGTATAGTGTTAGTGATGGTGAGTGTAGTATAGTGTCTGGTGATGGCAGTGTAGTATAGTGTGTAGTGATGGTGAGTGTAGTATAGTGTAGTGATGGTGAGTGTAGTATAGTGTGTATGATGGTGAGTGTAGTATAGTGTGTGTGATGGTGAGTGTAGTATAGTGTGTAGTGATGGTGATGTAGTATAGTGTGTAGTGATGTGAGTGTGTATAGTGTGTAGTGATGGTGAGTGTAGTATAGTGTGTAGTGATGGTGAGTGTAGTATAGTGTAGTGATGGTGAGTGTAGTATAGTGTGTAGTGATGGTGAGTGTAGCAGTGTAGTGATGGTGAGTGTAGTATAGTGTCTGGTGATGGTGAGTGTAGTATAGTGTAGTGATGGCGAGTGTAGTATAGTGTGTAGTGATGGCGAGTGTAGTATAGTGTGTAGTGATGGTGAGTGTAGTATAGTGTGTAGTGATGGTGAGTGTAGTATAGTGTAGTGATGGTGAGTGTAGTATAGTGTAGTGATGGTGAGTGTAGTATAGTGTCTAGTAATGGTGAGTGTAGTATAGTGTGTAGTGATGGTGAGTGTAGCAGTGTAGTGATGGTGAGTGTAGTATAGTGTGTAGTGGTGAGTGTAGTATAGTGTGTAGTGATGGTGAGTGTAGTATAGTGTAGTGATGGTGAGTGTAGTATAGTGTTAGTGATGGTGAGTGTAGTATAGTGTGTAGTGATGGTGAGGTGCTATAGTGTCTGGTGATGGTGAGTGTAGTATAGTGTAGTGATGGTGAGTGTAGTATAGTGTGTAGTGATGGTGAGTGTAGTATAGTGTGTAGTGATGGTGAGTGTAGTATAGTGTGTAGTGATGGTGAGTGTAGCAGTGTAGTGATGGTGAGTGTAGTATAGTGTGTAGTGATGGTGAGTGTAGTATAGTGTGTAAGTGATGGTGAGTGTAGTATAGTGTTAGTGATGGTGAGTGTAGTATAGTGTGTAGTGATGGTGAGTGTAGTATAGTGTCTAGTAATGGCGAGTGTAGTATAGTGTCTAGCAATGGTGAGTGTAGTATAGTGTCTAGTGATGGTGAGTGTAGTATAGTGTCTGGTGATGGTGAGCATAGTATAGTGTCTAGTGGTAGTGTAGTATAGTGTCTAGTGATGGTGAGTGTAGTATAGTGTCTAGCAATGGTGAGTGTAGTATAGTGTCTAGTAATGGTGAGTGTAGTATAGTGTCTGGTGATGGTGAGCATAGTATAGTGTCTGGTGATGGTGAATGGTGTACTTAACCTACATTATGTTAGTAAAGGACACAAATGCAACTAATGTGACATTTTATTGTGCAAGTTTGCTCCAGGAGCTTTCTCAAGCTCCTGGAGAGCTCCTGGAAAGAAACGTTGCCAGAATAAAGTCATTAGTTGCATTGTGCCCTTTTACTAACATATTGTCGGTAATTCTACCAATATTACTAACCTACATTATCTTGTAAGACGTGTAATATTGCAGACACGATTGAAGTGTATAAGTCTAAGATGGGCATAAATAATGGAGATATAAATAAGGTTCTGAGGATATCCCTTCAAGAAAGAACTCAAAATAATGGATACAAATTGGATAGATTTAGATTTAGAAAGGATATACTAGGTAAGTATTGGTTTTGAAATATAGTTGATGAGGGGGACAGTCTGCCTAGTAGGGTTAGTGAAGCTAAAACCTTGAGTAGCTTCAAATATTCAAATATATAGGTTAGATAAATACATAAGTAAGAGGGGTTGGATTTGAATGAGATTTGCACATAGAGTTTATCAAAGCTTATTCATTGGGTAACATTAATAATGGGTTGGGCCACTATTTTGTTAGTGTAAGTAAGTTTATTCAGGTATACACAAATACATTTACATAGATTATCATACATAGCAGCATATGTGTAGAGAACCCTCCAGGATAACCCGAAAAAGTCAGACAGAGTGACTTATTTCCATTGGGATCCTAGTGGGTTTGGGTTTGAGGACCTGCCAAGTATGGGCCAGTAGGCCTGCTGCAGTGTTCCTAAGAGAAGGAGTTTGAGGTAATCAGTTTGACTTTGATGAAGACTCGACTGAACACAGTGACTCAAAGCTGAAGGACTGATTACCAATCATCTCTGTATAGGACCGAGGAAGCCACTTGCTGGCAAAATGTGTCCACAGAAATCAATCTCTATTTGTTCATAAATTGTGGAAAATACTGTTTTAGTTTAAATATGTATATGGCAATAATCTACTGCTAATGGTTTTTAAATAATTTATCCTAGAAAATTTAAATGTTGGATTGTTAATTTCTCTTTTTAATGTCTATTTTTGTTGAATTTGATTTGACTTTTTTGTGTCATATCCTGTGGTGGGTAATTTATATTATATATGATAATTGTACCTAAATAAACTGACTGACTGACTGACTAACTAAATGACTGACTAACTTACTAAACAAGTCACAATTTTTTTTTTAAATTGGCAGGTAAAACTTTTACCAGACCCCCCCAAAAAAAACACCATCAAAATATACCAAAAAAAAAAATTACTCTAGAAAATTGCATCAAATATGTAATGAGGAAATGGTTGAGCAATCCTCAGCACAATATATAGTAATGAAATTGAAAAAAAAATTAAAGTTTGAAGTTAATGATCAAATTACATTGATGAGAAAGTTTTACCTATGTTGATGACATTGAGCAAATGCATGTATAGATTTTACATATGTATTTATGATGGGTTGGGATAGGTTAAGGAAATAAGGTGTTTTTTAACTGTATACAGTGGTACCTCGGTTTTCGTACAGCTCCCAACTCGAACAGTTATGTAAGTGTATTATTTTAAGTGCTTTTGTAAGTGTATTTTGGGGGGTCTGAAACGGACTAATCTAATTTACATTTGTCCTTATGGGAACAAATTACTGTAGTTCGGTAACAGAGCTCGAACAGCATTCTGGAATGAATTATCGACGAAAACCGAGGTACCACTGTAGCATTGTGACCAGATCCATCTGAGTTCATTACCTTTGTAACTTGCTCAGCTATCAAACTTTGAGGTCCAGTCCCTGGACCCATTATGTACCTCTGTAATCTTTTGACTACCGCCCACAGGATGGGTATGGGGTGCATAATAAAGATATCAAACTAAAACTAACACTGTAGTTTTAAAAGTGCTAACTGAACCAGTGGTTCTGAAGATTTCTGGCAGTTTTTTTCCAGATTTTGGGCCCTTTTATGTACAATGGGTTTTTGAAAAGATTTAGCCTGACATGGGGAATGTCAGAGGTTTTGTGTCTAGTGTTGTGTCTATGGGTCCTATTGCAACTGTCAAGAAAGCATTTTAGGTCAGGATTTATATTAGAATTGATTGTTCTGTAAATGTAGGTTGCACAGTAGTACGAGTGAATGTTTTGTATAGTGAGTAGGTTTAGGTCTTTCAAAAGTGGGGAGGGTGTGTTGTCTAGCAGTGGATTATGTGATCATTTGCACTATGGCTTTTTGTTGGGTTATTATTGGCTTTAGGTGATTTGTCATTGTGGAACCCCAGACACAAATAGCATAGGTGAGGTATTGGTAAATCAGTGAATAGTATAGTGTAATTAGTGGTGTTTGTGGTACATAGTAACATATCTTGAGAGGATGCCAACTGTTTTAGAAACTTTTTTTGTTGTGTTGGATATGGGTGTTGAATCTCAGGTTGCCATCAAGGTGCACACCCAGGAATTTTCCCTCATTATGTTTAGCAATAAGGATGTTATTAAGCATAATGTTTAGTTGGTAAAGCAGTAGTGGTATTAGACTTTACCTAACTGATACAATACACAAATAAGAGGAACAAAAAGTAGTGGTAATACTGGTAGTAGTAGTAGTGGTGGTGGTGGTGGTAGTAGTACAAAGGGGAGAGACAGGAGGCCTAACTGACACTGTATAAGACTGACTGTGGATTATACAGTGGTACCCCAAGTTTTGGCCATAATTCGTTCCAGAAGGCTGTTCGAGTGCTGTTTCCAAATGAACTTGTTCCCATAAGGAATAATGTAAATTAGATTAGTCCATTTCAGACCCCCAAAAATACACTTACAAAAGCACTTAGAATTATACACTTACATAATTGTTCGAGTTGGGAAGCTGTTCGAAACTCGGGGTACCACTGTACCTAGTCTGGGTAGGTCACCTGCTCCTTGTCTAGTTGACAGGATATAAGATTTGTTGGGATTTTTAACCTGCAGGATTAGCCATCCAGGAAGACCCAAGAAAGCCAGTGTATCATCGAGGACTGTCTTTTTTCAATTGTGGTCCTTTAATTTTGTCCCCCAGGATGCCATCCACACCAGTCAACTAACATCCAGGTACCTACTTGCTGCTACGTGCTACAGTTGATACAGTTGACCACGATCTCTTACTCCTAAAACTTGAACATTATGGGGTCAGAGGACACTCATTCGATTACCTAAAATCATAGCAATAGACACCAGTATGTATATACAAATGGTGTTGCCTCCACCACACAACCTATTCCATTGGGGTCAAAGGACCCCAATGGAAATAAGTCACTCTGACTTTTTTGGGTTATCCTAGGTTTTCTACACATATGCTGCTATGTATGATAATCTATGTAACTGTATTTGTGTATACCTGAATAAACTTACTTATTTACTTACTTACTAGTCCCCCAGGGCAGTGTCCTTGGACCACTACTCTTTCTCATTTACATCAATGACCTCCCTAATGCTTCCAAACTACTTCAACCTTTTCTTTTTGCAGATGACACTACTTATATCTTCTCTCACACAAACCAAACCATACTTAGAAACACTGTAAACAATGAGCTGCTAAAAATATCCACTTGGATGACGACCAACAAACTTACTCTCAATATTGACAAAACCTACTTCATACTGTTTGGTAACAGAGCTGCAAATATTCAGCTAAACATATCGATATACGGTTCACCCATTTCAAGACACACTGACGGAAAATTTCTAGGCCTCCACATTGACAGCTGTCTTAAATGTCAGACCCACATACAGCATATTTCCAAAAAAATCTCCAAAACAGTAGGCATCCTCTCTAAGATACGGTACTATGTACTCCAAACGGCACTTCTTGCTCTTTACCACTCTCATCTACACTTACCTCACCTATGGTATTTGTGCATGGGGTTCAACCACAGCAAATCACCTTAAACCTTTAATTATACAACAAAAAGCTGCTGTTACATTGATTACAAACTCCTGCGCCAGGCAACTCACCCCACCGCTATTTAAGAGCTTGAACCTGCTTAACATACAAAATATCCACTTACATTATTATGCCTACTACATACACAGAACATTATTCTCAAACTCCTCCTTGAGAACTACAACAGAATGCACTTACATAACACAAGACACAAAACATTCTTTGATATCCCTCGTGTCCATCTCACCCTAAGCAAAAATGCTATGCATATAAAGGGCATAAAGATCTAGAATTCATTGCCTGAAAATACAAAAAGAGCCCCTAAGTAAGTTTATTAAGGTATACACAAATATATAGATTATGATACATAGCAGCATATGTGTAGAGAACCCAGGATAACCCAAAAAAGTCAGAGCGACTTATTTCCATTGGGGTCCTTTGAATTATTATTATTATAATCAAGGGGGAGCACTAAACCCGTAAGATTATGCAGAGCCTGTGGGGGGGATATGGAAGGTATTCAGGCTTAATTCAGGGAAATGGAACACAGATCCAATTCCCTAGATCAAGAGCCCCTCACCAGCGTCAAGGAACCTCCCTTGACGTGGGGGTCCTTTGAAACCTCGACGACAAACCATACCACGAGCGGGGCTTGAACCCGCCGTTATAGTAGTAAGTTTATTCGGGTATACACACAGATTATCATACATAGCAGCATACCTGGAGGGGGTTTTGGGGTCAACGCCAGCAGACTGTTACTGCTGGCCGCACAAACTGCAGCCTAGGATACATCATAATCATTTGGGAGCGCTAAACCCGTAGGATCATACAGCGCCAGTATAGGGAACCCAGGATAACCCAAAGTGGCTTATCATACCCCCCCTGGAGTATACCTGGAGAGGGTTTCGGGAACCAACGCTCCTGAGGCCCGGTCTGTGACCAGGCTTTATGGTGGATTAGGGCCTGATCAACCAGGCTGTTACTGTTGCCTGCACACAAACCCCGGGGCATGACACTGGCTTCCTCTGCACTTAGCAAATCAATATTGTAATTACACATTATAAACTATGCAAGGAAGTTAAATCGTTAATCCTTACGTGTTTCTTGTGTCTTGTAAATGACGGTTTTTTTAAGTTCTGACACACGTCTGTTGACGGTTCTTACAGACACCTCTGACAGCAGGTGTGGGTTCTTCTCTTTCAGTTCTCTAGCTGATATCTTAGGTGTACTCTCTAACTGCCTCTTCAGCACAGTTAAGATGCGAGTGGAGGTCTTCTTGGAGGGTCCTGGACGAGGTTTCGCACATGGTAACTCAACGCCGCCATTAACCTTGAAACGTCTCACCCAGTTTCTCACTGAACGTTCACATATACCTATATTCTCCACTATTTCCTTAGTCTGGTGCCCTGCTTTGTGAAGCGCTATGATTTTAGCTATAGTTTCAGGTGTTAAAGACTTCCTTTTACCCATAATCAGACATGTATAGCCACAAGAAAAGGGAACACCGGGCAAGAGATGAGGCGGTTGAGAGACAAAAGTGCAACACTTCCTCTCACCACGACAGCCACGTGAGCACTGATGAGTCACTGTGTTTACATCCTACTTAAAACTAGAGATAAATTATAATGGTAAATTTTTATTATTCACAAAATTTATAGTCGATAGATGGCAAAAAAAAATACAATTAGCACAATTTACAATAGTACAATTTCGAGTGTGTATTGATACTTTAAATTGATTTATATTAGGTTAACTGGGATTCCTGAACAAGTTTCAAACTGGTTCTATATATTTGGCAGAGGGGGATTTTTAATTATAGTCCAAAATTGACTGACAGATAGAGGAACTCTTGCTGCTTCAGGCAATGAATTCCAGATCTTGGAGCATTATTATTAAGTATTGTAATAAAAAAAAGAAGCGCTAAAATCTCGGAGCATTGCATTGTTGCATTTTATAATAATCAAGGGGGAAGCGCTAAGCCCGTAGGATTATACAGCGCCTGTGGGGGATGTGGAAGGTATTCAGGTTTAATTCAGGGAACTGGAGCACATGTCCAATTCCCTAGATCAAGAGCCCCTCACCAGCGTCAAGGAACCTCTCTCGAGGGGAGAGATGGACACCAGGGATGTCAGTGTTGTGGGTGTGTTCTATTAAAGCCATCAAGTAGTAGTTTGAGAGGAGGGTTTATATTGGAGTTCAAGGTTCTATATATGTAGCAGGTACAATAAGAGTGCATATTTTGTATATTATATAAGTTCAAACCCGAACAAGAGTGCAGGTGTTGTCTGGCGCAGGTGTTGTTGTCTGGCGCAGGTGTTGCTGTCTGGCGCAGGTGTTGTTGTCTGGCGCAGGTGGTGTTGTCTGGCGCAGGTGTTGTTGTCTGGCGCAGGTGTTGTTGTCTGGCGCAGGTGTTGTTGTCTGGCGCAGGTGTTGTTGTCTGGCGCAGGTGGTGTTGTCTGGCGCAGGTGTTGCTGTCTGGCGCAGGTGTTGTTGTCTGGCGCAGGTGTTGTTGTCTGGCGCAGGTGGTGTTGTCTGGCGCAGGTGTTGTTGTACTCACCTAATTGTGGTTGCAGGGGTCGAGACTCAGCTCCTGGCGCAGGTGGTGTTGTCTGGCGCAGGTGTTGTCTGGCGCAGGTGGTGTTGTCTGGCGCAGGTGTTGTCGCGCAGGTGGTGTTGTCTGGCGCAGGTGGTGTTGTCTGGCGCAGGTGGTGTTGTCTGGCGCAGGTGGTGTTGTCTGGCGCAGGTGTGTTGTCTGGCGCAGGTGTGTTGTCTGGCGCAGGTGGTGTTGTCTGGCGCAGGTTGTTGTCTGGCGCAGGTGTTGTTGTCTGGCGCAGGTGTTGTCTGGCGCAGGTGTTGTTGTCTGGCGCAGGTGGTGTTGTCTGGCGCAGATGGTGTTGTCTGGCGCAGGTGGTGTTGTCTGGCGCAGGTGGTGTTGTCTGGCGCAGGTGTTGTTGTCTGGCGCAGGTGTTGTTGTCTGGCGCAGGTGTTGTTGTCTGGCGCAGATGGTGTTGTCTGGCGCAGATGGTGTTGTCTGGCGCAGGTGTTGTTGTCTGGCGAGGTGTGTTGTCTGGCGCAGATGGTGTTGTCTGGCGCAGATGGTGTTGTCTGGCGCAGGTGGTGTTGTCTGGCGCAGGTGTTGTTGTCTGGCGCAGGTGGTGTTGTCTGGCGCAGGTGTTGTTGTCTGGCGCAGATGGTGTTGTCTGGCGCAGATGGTGTTGTCTGGCGCAGGTGGTGTTGTCTGGCGCAGGTGGTGTTGTCTGGCGCAGGTGTTGTTGTCTGGCGCAGATGGTGTTGTCTGGCGCAGATGGTGTTGTCTGGCGCAGGTGGTGTTGTCTGGCGCAGGTGTTGTTGTCTGGCGCAGGTGGTGTTGTCTGGCGCAGGTGGTGTTGTCTGGCGCAGGTGTTGTTGTCTGGCGCAGGTGGTGTTGTCTGGCGCAGATGGTGTTGTCTGGCGCAGGTGTTGTTGTCTGGCGCAGGTGGTGTTGTCTGGCGCAGATGGTGTTGTCTGGCGCAGATGGTGTTGTCTGGCGCAGCAGCATTTTAATAATAATAATAATAATAATAATAATAATAATAATAATAATAATAATAATAATAATAATAATAATAATATAATATCTGTATTTACTACAAGTACATGTACAAGGTATACAGGTCTAGCTGACATCAGTGACATACTGCTACATAGAAAGCCCCTTGTTATGCTGAACATTTCCCGCAAATTAGGTCAGTGTCCCAGGATGCGACTCACACCAGTCGACTAACACCCAGGTACCCATTTTACTGATGGGGAACATAGACAACAGGAGTAAAGAAACACGCCCAATGTTTCTCCCTGGCTGGGAATCGAACCCAGGCTCTCGCCGTGTGAAGCGAGAGCTTTAGCCACCAGGCTAAACCACAAGGGTCATACAGCATTAATGGTTTAAGGTGATTAGTCGTAGTAGATTTGTGCCACAATAATATATCACATTAGTGTCATTTGTGTACATTTACCTAACATATCTTCTTGGTTTTAAGGGCCACGACGGCTTGTGATGAACCCTCCCGCCAGGTAAGGTAGGATGGGTATGAGGTGCATAATAAGGATATTAAACTGGTAGGATTGTAGAGTCAGAGTGCATCTTCTAACAACCAGGTTGATCAAGTAACAGCCTGGTTGATCAGGCCCTGATCCACCATGAGGCATGGTCACAGAACAGGCCGCGGGGGCGTTGACCCCCGAAGCCCTCTGGCTAAGTTATATGCTTTCAAAGAGTGAGATTACAATCTTGGCTTGTCAGTTAGCAGTTTGAGAACAATAATACGAAAAGAACTTCAACTGAACTTTATTGACTTAAGACTCAGGGAGATTGACACCAGTCAGTCCATCTATCATCATTCTATCATGCAGGAGGAGCCACATGTCTATGGTGCATCCAACAAAATAAGCAGACTCTTGGATGTCACTACCGCCCGCCTCCGGCTGGGTTACAAGTATCTTTGGCAGGTTAAATCACCACCACCAGATGTAGACCAAACAAGATGTAAACTTTGCCAGTTGGATTATTGTCACACCCTGCGTCATTATGTACTGGAGTGCGTCACACCCTGCGTCATTATGTACTGGAAGCGCAGTCACACCCTGCGTCATTACTGCGTACTGGAGTTTACGTCACACCCTGCGTCATTATGTACTGGAGTGCGTCACACCCTGCGTCATTATGTACTGGAGCGCGTCACACCCTGCGTCATTATGTACTGGAGTGCGATCAAATTAATGAATTCAGAGAGAACTCACTAAGAAATGTTCAAGAAATGTCGAAGTATTTTATCCACAGTGGTATTACAGACCATTCTGGAAGAATACCCTGACTTTGCTCACTGTAAATAAAGCTAATATTTGCATTATTAACTAATTGCAATTGTGATCAAGTTGGACGTGTGAATGGTTCATTACCTTTGTAACTTGTTCAGCTACCAAACTTTGTGGCCCTGTCCCTGGACCCATTATGTACCTCTAAAGTTGAGATACAGTCCCTGGACCCATTATGTGCTTCTAACCTTTTTGACTACCGCCAACAGGATGGGTCTGGGGTGCATAACAGATATTAAACTAACAGGTCAAATTCACATTCAAATAACATTTCTTTTTCATACCCAGGAAAACAATATATTTTACATGTAATAAGTAAAGGGGAAAAAAAAGGGGGCCACTGGTATGCAATGTTTTTTGGAAAAATTTAAAAATTGAACAAAGGGGGACTTTAATTTTGGGGTTACCCTAGGTAATTTCCCTAGGGAGTAATGTGTACTGTTTTACCTAAATCTCCTGGAAAAGAATTCCAGGGGTAAAGCCCCCGGCACGGTCTGGGGGACCAGGCCTCTTGTTGGCCCAGGGCCTGATAAACCCCGGGGTGTTACTGCTGGCCCCCGCAGCCAAACGTACGAACCACAGCCCGGCTGATCAGGTAGGGGGACTTGAGGTGCCTGCCCAGTGCCTGCTTGGGACAGCCAGGGGCTTGTTGGTAATCCCCCGATGTATGCTGGGAGGCAGTTGAAAAAACCCTTTGGGCCCCCCACACTTATTGTGTTTTCCTCAACGTCTAGTGGCACCCCCCGCTCTTCATTGGGGGGTGTTACATCGCCTGCCCAGTCTTTTGTTTGTAGGGGGTGATTTTTTTGTGCAAGTTTGGTACTAAGCCCTCGAGAATTTTTCCCTTTATATAATAATTAATCTCTCCCCCTGAAATTCTAGAGAGCAGGTTTGGGAAACCCAAACGTTTCCCGGGAGTTGAGGGGGGTTTATCGCACTTTGGGGCGGGGAAGGTTTCTCTGCACATTTTCAAGGTCAGCAACCCCCCCGCCTTGAAAAGGGGCAGTTGGGGTGCAGCAATATTCCAGCCCAGATGAAACAAGCGATCTGTAAAGTGTCAACAGGGGGGGCATCCCTGGTTTTGAAGGTTCTCATTATCCATCCTTATTTTTCAGCAGATGCAATTGCCATTTTTTGGGCCTGAAATTTTTGGGTCCCCGACATGATCCTCCCCGGTTTTGGCATTAGTTTTTTTGCTCTATTGTGTGGTACTTTAAAATTTTTATTATTATAATCAAAAAAAGGGTAAAAACAGAGGTTATACAAAAAAAGGCTGGGGGAGGGCTATGCGGGGGGAATGGTTTAAGGGGAGATGGATGATTAGTAGGGGGATGGAGGGGCAACAGGACAGTGGATGGGGGGGATAGAGGAGCAAGAGGTCGGGGGAGAAGGGACTGAAGGGGGGTGCTAGAGGTATAATCTTCAGGTTTGTGTAGTAAGTCAGTTTCTCTTGAAAAAATCTACGGGGGTCAGGATTAAAGGAGGGGCCATCTGCAAAAAGGGAAAGGGAAAAAAAAGGGCCGCAGAAACGAAGAGGCCCTTGGAGGTAAATTTTTGCGTGCTTTTGTTGATAAAGTGGGCAGTCCAACAGGGAAAATGTCGGAAAAGACACTGGGAAACCCGACAATGCTCACAGAGAGGGGGGGGGCCCTCCATGAGATACCCGTGAGTAAGACGAGTGTGGCCGTGCGAAGACGGGAGAGAGAGTCTCCCCCAAACCCCGACTTGGGGGGCAAAAAGAAGGCCAAAAACCCATAACCGGTTTAATAGAA
>WNWK01013184.1:0-56302 GCA_009830355.1 Cherax destructor
CAGACACTGCTGCGCGGTCAGCAGTACATGACCTTCCAGTTTCATATAGAGGTGTTCCTTTTACGGACTATTTTGCGGTCATTGCTACCCACCTTCGCACCCGTGGCAACAACGCTGGTCTGACCTGCTGAATAACAAACTTCATTCTATTAAACCGGTTATAGGTTTCTGGCCTTCTTCTTGTCACCAATGTCGAGGTTGGGAGACTACACTCTCCCGTCTTCGCATCGGCCACACTCGTCTTACTCACGGGTATCTCATGGAGAGGCTCCTGCCCCTCTCTGTGAGCATTGTCAGGTTCCAGTGTCTGTCGACATATCCTGTTGGACTGCCCACTCTATCAACGAGCACGCAGAATTTACCTCCAACGACGTCTTCTTTCGGCCCTTTCTATACCTTCCCTTCTTGCAGATGGACCCTCCTTTAATCCTGACTCTCTCATTTACTTTTTGACAGAAACTGACTTACTACAAAACCCTGAAGATTATACCTCTAGCACCTCCCTCAGTCCCTACTACCTCGATCTTTTGCTACCCTCCACCCCTGCACTATCCACCGTCATCTTGCACTCCATACCCTACTAATCGTCCATCTCCCTCTTACAACCCACTCTCCCTGCATCCTACAATAACCTGCAGCGCTGTATAACCCCTGTGGTTTAGCGCTTCTATTTGATTATAATAATAATATTACCTTCTCTATCACCAATAATTTCATTATCACAACTCCACTGTCATTATCACCACTACTATCATTATCACCACTACTTTTGCTATCAGCACAACTTTCACCAATACTGCTTTCATTTTTGGAAGTACAGTGTCACCAGTACTTCTGGAAGTACACTAGTGTCACCAGTACTTCTGGAAATACACTAGTGTCACCAGTACTTCTGGAAATACACTAGTGTCACCAGTACTTCTGGAAGTACACTAGTGTCACCAGTACTTCTGGAAGTACACTAGTGTCACCAGTACTTCTGGAAGTACACTAGTGTTACCAGTACTTCTGGAAGTACACTAGTGTCACCAGTACTTCTGGAAGTACAGTTTCGCCAGTACTTCTGGAAGTACACTAGTGTCACCAGTACTTCTGGAAGTACACTAGTGTCACCAGTACTTCTGGAAGTACACTAGTGTCACCAGTACTTCTGCAAGTACACAGTTACTGCATAATCATTGTACGACTTGGCTTATTATTGTCATCTCATGCACTAAGGTACCGGGAGCTGGGGTCGTGCAGTACTGGGCTGTTTTTCACAGATCCTACAATGACCAAAACGCTCGTATTATTTTCAGTGACAATACTTGTAAGGACATCTAGGAGCATTTTGGCGAATTTAGTGCTAAGGACTTGATCTATTTTATAATGAGAAAATTTGAGACATTATATATACATGAGAAGTGTATTTCTCGAGTGTATATGCAAAGTTTACTTTAATGCCTATTTAAGGGATTAAAGTTGGTTTGTCTGGTGGTGAAGAGATTACGTGCAACCTTAATGACCCTAGTGTAGTTGTGCTCCCTTCCTTTGAGCCTGAATGCCTCCCTTTTCTCCTAAGCGCTGTATGAGACCAATGGGTTTAGCGCTCCCCATAAATGTAATAATTTAACCCCCTTTATTATGCATGCGTGAGAGCAGGTTGTGTACTGTACTAAGCTGAGAGATGTGCAGAAAATACACATCAGTGGCTCTTGATGTATAAGGCGAGGATTACTTCAGATACATCCAGCTGAAACTATAAACCTGTTAGTGTTCTGGTCATCTCTGAGTGACAGTCACAGTTAAACTTGCTCCGGCTCAGTTATATTCAAAATTGTGTTAATGGCGGAAAGATGGATAAATGTAAGTATTCTTTTAATGGATTGTCTAAACTTTATGAGGTGAAAACTGTCGGTCTTTTGCTAGGAAAGAATGTATCAACATCATGAATAATAATATACAGTAATAAAAGCCAAATTCTTTCACAATGTGTTTGAAATAAACCTTTTTGACTGTTCTCTTGTAGCTGATTGGGCTGTGACATAATTGTCACGGCTCAATCCAACGAGGAACTCATCATCCATGGAGGACCAGAATGCCTGGGCCTTGGTGGACACCACGAAGATAACCAACGCCTCCTCTATGCTTAAGGTCACCTTTACTAATAACACTATGGCTGCCCAAGCTCTAGACGGACTTTCCATTTTGTACTACTAAATCAACCCTAGTCACATTGAGCCAGAACGCTTCAAACACATCTCTCCATGTTGGACTTGTTATTCCTATAACCACTCCACCAAAGAATGCCACATCAAGGATAAGAAGATCTGTTCTACTTACAAGAATGATGGACATGACTACAGATGCTGCACCAACACTACTGCTCCTACTTGCCTCAGCTGCAAGAATAATCACCGCACACTTGCAGCTAAATGTCCAGTACGAAATTAAATCTTATCCAAGAAGATCAAAGAAAACCTGAAGAGGACTACCGTTAATTCTCCAACATATGCTGCTATAATGAAACTACAGAGAGAGACACCACTAAGATTCTGCAGGTTACAGACAGATGCCAAGAACCAACAACTCACTCTCTCCACTTCCTGACGTGCTCCCTCCAAGGTGCTGTACTGTATGCTGTATGCACATCTTGCAAATGCAACAAACCCCGGTACATTCAATTCTACTATCAAACTCTTCCAACTAAACAACATGCCTACCTTCAATTTCCCAGACTTCATACCTTCGGCCGACATTCTCAAGATTATTCCCAACGTTGTAAACTTCACGGCGCCTGCAGACCTGACTCCATCTACTGCCAAGACTACTGTGAATTTCGCCAATGACATGCCACCAATGACTTCCACCGCCACTGCTCCTGACCAATGACAGCCTTCATCTCAAGTCAACCAACCAATTGAAAAAACACAACTACCCGAGGAAGAGGAAGAAGAAGATATGGAAGATGAAGAATTTCCTACCTACCCAAATGGAAGGGGATGGGAAGATATAATTTTCTACACTGAACAATACAGTGATGCAATGTGTTGCAAAGAACTGCACTCCCGACTAAAAAAAGAAACTAAAGTTTACTTGCATTCCTGAAGACCTATGCACAACTCAAGAACTACTTGATTCCATAGGAAGTGTTCAAAGAGACTTCAAAAATAAAGTTAAATCTGTTCACATCTCGAAATCAAGATTAAAAAATATCAGAAATGGATCTGAGAAACTGCAGTAAATCATCACATCAGTCTTTTCTGTGTCCTGCCTGCAGTCATCTTCTACAGCATCAAGATCTACTCAAGGCTATAGTCGGCACAGGAGAGCTCCAGGTGTTGCTCTCCCAGTTTTCCTCAGTGTTGTCGGGTTACAAGAGCCTAAAGTTCTTTCAGCTGTTATCCATTCCGTTTCGGGCTATGTGCTGTTGCATTCTTCTGATCCCTTTCCTGATGAAACTTTTAGCAAGAGTGTGCTTCTTGTGCGTGTTGGTATATCGTTTCAACAGGTCTTTGTTCGTTCTCTGCTGCATTATACTGCAGTCCATATTTATTTGCACAGGTGGTATACAGTTTGTTCACTATATCTCTCCCCTTCTCGTGCATTCTGTATCTCGGATGTTGCATTCTTGATCTCTTCTCTGCCGCCGACCATCTTGTTGTTAAGTGATTTTAACGTTCATCATCATCTGTGGAGAGGGTCCCACTGTGACTCTCGTGGTGATCAGTTGGAGACTCTTCTCACTTCTCATCCTCTTCATGTTTTAAACACAGGTGCTCCAACCCATTTTGACTCTCACTGTCTCTTGCATTGATCTTTATATCTGCTCCTCGTCAATTGCACTTGATTACTCTTAGTCTGTTCTGGATTTGCACGACAGTGATCACTTTCCTATTATTCTTACTTCTACTACGTATTCCCAACCGCCTCGTAGCCCCCGTTGGCAATTTGGACGAGCGAATTGGGACTTATACTCTCGTCTTACCACTTTTTGGGGGAACCCTTCTTCATCGTCTATTGATGAGCTGGTGCACCAGTTTTCGACCTTAGTTTTGACTGCAGTGTCGCGTTCAATTCCTCGAACCGCTGGCAGGCATTCTCAGACATGCGTGCCTTGGTGGTCTTGCACATGTGCCCGTGCAGTGCGCTTCAAACGTGCTTCATGGGGCCATTATCAATATAATCGGACCACAGATCGTCTTCTGGATTTTAAGCAGGCGAGGGGAGTAGCTCCCCGTATTATACACGATGCTTAACGCACTTGTTGGCAAGACTATGTGTCTACCATTTCATCAACTACACCTATGTGTGCGGTTTGGAAGAAGGTACGGAAATTGTGTGGGAAGTACGCTCCGGACTCGGCTCCCATTTTGCAGGTTGCTGGTGTTAGTGTTGCGGAACCTCTTGAAGTTGCCATGGAAATTGGGAACTGTCTTGTTCGTGTCTTCCAAGGGCTTCACCTCTGTTTCTCGCTTCTAAGTCTGCCAGGGAACAACCGCCCTTGGATTTCTCTTGTAATGGGATGGAGCTGTATAACGTACTTTTTACTCACTTAGAGCTAGAGTTCACGCTTGCCGGTCATCAGCAGCTGGACTTGATGGTATTCATATCCATATGCTACAACATCTGCATTCTACAGCCCTTAAGTCCTTTGCGTCTTTCCAATCTTGTTTGGACATGAGGGTTCTCCCTCAACAATGGAAATCTGCCATTGTACTACCATTTCGCAAACGAGGCACTTCGGGGCTTGATACCTCTTACTATCATCCCATTGCTCTGACCAGTGTAGTCTGCAAGGTGATGGAACGATTGGTGAATAGTGGGACCTCAAAGCCTAGATACCTGTATCTGTTTACATATTCTAGAAGAGACCCATCATGCAACTGGATCTGGCGAACTGTGCCTCTCTGCCGAGGAGGACGCCTATTGAGTATCTTTGTTTTATCAGTAGAGATTATCAACCCCAGATCCTGACACGAGGCTAGTACATGGTTAAGGATGTTTTGGGTGTTGGAGAATCCGGTGGTGTGTATCATTATATCATCAGCGAAACTAATCATATAATGATGGGGCTGCTAGGCATAGCATTAAGTAAAGCATTAATTAGAATATTGAATAGAGTGGGACTGAGCACACCTCCTGTTTGATTCTGTACATAGACGATTAAGAATCATCCTCTCAAATGTTTTACATAAGCAGCTAGTAAGAGATATTGGGCGAAATGAATTTTGTTGATTGGGCTTTGGAATGGGAATGATGAGGCTGTTGGTCCAAGATTTAGGGAGCTCCCCAGTTACATAGCTCATGTTGTATAATTCGAGTAAAGGATTGCCTGGTACTCGACACAGAAATCTTAGTATATTGTAGGTAATACCATCCTCACCAGGCGACGTGGAGTTGCCCTTAGTGCTGCATCAAGTTCAAAGTTAGTGAAAGGAATGTTAGTCATCTTCCTTGCTGAGCATAAAACAAACAAGTCTCTCCTTAGCATCATATTTTTCATTTAATTTTGCCTGTGTGGTACTGGGAAGATTTTCATAGCTTGATGTAACAGCCCAAACACTGACTAGCTCATTTGCCCTACGTAAGGGATGAGGGTGCGCTATCTGACCAGTTCTGTTACCCTTAATTCTATTTATGTCCCTCCATGCTCGGCTAAGTGGGGTGTGAGCATTGAGACCATTGACAAATTTTTCCCAGTCAGTTTGCCGCAGCTCTGTCATACGCTCTCTGGCAGCAGCAAGGGCAGTTTGAAAGAGCTTCAGCATTCCAGGGGTACGATGTTTTCTATAGGCTAGGCCTAGTCTGCGAGCAGTACGTTTCAGTGTTCGAAGTTTAGGATCATTGTAATAAGTATGATTATTATAGGAGGTATGATTGTTATGGAAGTTGGTTGGGTTAAGAGTGCCAGGAGATTTTTGAGGCGGCTCTAAGTAGTTCTGAATACTGCTCACAAGGTCATTGTTAAAGGTCTCAACAGAGGAACACTCATAGGAATTATACCAGTCAGTCACATGTGCAACAAAGTTCTCATGTTGATCAGGGGGAACATTAAAACGTTTCCGTTTGAATATTCCACCAGAAAGGATAGTATTATCTATATCTAGTGAGGTTAGCCTTGGGAAATGGTCTGATGATATATATGTTACAATGGTAGACTCACAGCTGGCAGAAGTAATGTTGAAGCCAAGGCACAGATCAATGACGCCTCCATAGATATATGTGGGTTCAAGGTCACCCACAATTTGCACATTATCATGACTATTTAACAGTGACAACAGTTGGTTACCATTACGATTACCAAACTGTGAGCTTCCAATGCTTTTGTGTCTAGCATTATAATCTCCAATGATAAGAGTAGGCTCAGACTGAGTACAAGTTGGGAGCTCCAAGTAATTGAACTTATCAGCAGGAACATACAAGTTAAATATGTTGAGAGCAGAGTTCCCAATATAAATCCTAACACCGACAAGATGAAATTAAGACACGTGTGCAACATGTGTCTTAATTTCATGTGCAACATGTCTTAATTTCATGTGCAACATGTTGCACACGTGTCTTAATTTCATATTATCGGTATTGTAAACCATTCTTGTACAACTTGTCAGACACTGCAACATCATGGAATCTTGATTCTGAGGACCTGTACATAACCTTCTTCACGGCTACGACAACTACTACTACAACTAACCCATCTCTTTGGATATGACCTACTTCCACTGGGGTCTCCCGCCTACCAGTGACTATGCCCTCGTCTGCTACCCGTCCCTTTCCACCTGACGTTAGTATATAAACTCCAGCCTCCTTGCCTCTGCTCCAGAATCTTCACGACTACGGTGATCTTCACACCAACTCCAAGGCTGAGGGACTGATTACCTCTTCTTTTGTATATAGTTCTACTGTCTTCAAATTATGTCCTAGAATTTGTATTGATAAAGCCTCTGGATGGCGAAACGTCTACAATAAAGATACCCAGATGTTGCACATGTGTCTTAATTTCGTCTATTCACCAATCGTTCCATAACCTTGCAGACTACACTGGTCAGAGTGGGACGATAGTGAGGTATCAAGCCCGAGGTGCCTGGTTTGCGAAACGGTTGGACAATGCAAATTTCCATTGTTGAGGGAGAACCCATCGCGCCCAAATAACATTGAAAAGACGCAAAAGGACTGTAAGGGCTGTAGAATGCAGATGTTTGAGCATACTGATATGAATATTATCAGGCCCAGCTGCTGATGACTGGCAGGCGGAAAGCGTGGACTCTAGCTCTAGGAGAGTGAAAGGTACGTTATACGGCTCCATTCCATTAGAGGAGAAATCCAAGGGAAATTGTTCCTTGGTAGACTTAGACACAAGGAATGAGGGACAAATGTGAAGCCCTTGGGAGACACGGACAAGATGGTTCCCGAGTTCCATGGCAACTTCAAAAGGTTTCACAACACTAACACCAGCAACCCGCAAAACAGGAGTTGGTCCGAGTTTGGAAGAAGGTTCTTCCGTACCTTCTTCCAAACTGCACACATAGGGAAAGGTGAGGTAATGGTAGACACGTAGTCTTGCCAACAAGTGCGTTTAGAGTTGCGTATGATGCTGCGAGGAACTGCCCTTGCCCGTTTAAAATTATATCGATAACGGCCCCACGCAGCACGTTTCAAACGTACTGCACAGGCACACGCAGGAGACCACCAAGGCACGCATGTTTGAGAATGCTGCCCGCAGTCAAAACTAAGGTCGAAAACTGGTACACTAGTTCGTCAATAGAGGACGAAAGAGGGGCCCCACTAAAAGTGGTAAGAAGAGAGTATAAGTTCCAATTCGCTCGTGCAAATTGTCAACGAGGGCTGCGAGGCGGTCGGGAATAGGTAGTAGAAGTAAGAAGAATAGGAAAGTGATCATTGTCGTGTAAATCCGGGAAAACAGACGAAGTGTAATCAAGTGCAATTGACGAGGAACAGATAGAAAGATCAATGCAAGAGAGAGACTGAGTGCGAGAGTCAAAATGGGTAGGAGAACCCGTATATAAAACATGAAGAGAGGAGAGTCTCCAGCTGATCACCACGAGAGTAACAGTGGGACCCTCCCCACAGATGATGGCGAGCGTTAGAATCACTTAACAACAGAATGGGTCTACCTGGAGGGCATTCCGGGGATCAACGCCCACGCTGCCCGGTCCACGACCAGGCCTCCCGGTGGATCAGGCCTGATTAACCAGGCTGTTACTGCTGGTCGCACGTAGTTCAACGTACGAACCACAGTCCGGCTGATCCAGCACCGACTTAAAGTATCTGTCCAGCTCCCTCTTGAAGGCAGCCAGGGGCCTATTGGTAATTTCCCTTATGCTTGGTGGGAGGCTGTTGAACAGTCTTGGGCCCATGATACTTATGGTGTTTTCTCTTAGTGTACCAATGGCGCCCCTACTTTTCATTAGGGGTATTTTGCATCTCCTGCCCAGTCTTTTACTCTCGTAGGGAGTGATTTCTGTGTGCAGATTCAGGTGGCGGTAGAGAAGAGATCAAAAACGCAATAACCGAGATACAGAATGCACGGGAAGGGGAAAGATAGAGAGAGAGCAAACTGTATACCATCTGTGCAAATAAATACGAGCTGAAGTATAATGCAGCAGAGAATGAAGCAAAACTTGTTGATACGGTATACCAACGCGCATAAGAGGAGCACTCTCATTAATGATTCATCAGGAAAGGGATCAGAAGAATGTAACCGCCCAGCCCGACACATACTGGGCAAAACTGGGAGAGTAACACTTGGAGCTCTCCCCGATTACCACAAATATTCCATTGTAAATAAGACATTATTTACAAAGACAGGTATGCCAACAAGAATCGAGAAAATCTATGGGCTATTAGGGTGAGTGAAGTCAACGTGTGGGAGCAACGGTAAGCGTGTAAACAAGGAGGAATCAGAATGCTGTGAAAGAAAAGATTGTTGCCAGGGTCGTGAAAAGGAAGGGGTAGAAGGAGTCGCGTCGGTGTCCATCAAGGGTTTTGTCTCTGCAATATAGTTGGAGATAGTCATCGAGAACCATCTGTCTTATTTCCATTGTGGTCCTCAATCTTGTTTCCCAGTCGACTAACACTGATGTACCTACTTGCTGCCAAGTGAACAGGACAACAGGTGTAAGGAAATGCGTAGAAATGTTTGTCCCCGCAGGGAATCGAACCCGGGCCCTCTGAGTGTGAAGCGAGAGCTTTGCCAACCAGGCCACGGGGTAGAATGTAATATATTTCATTACCCAAAATTAAGTACGCCATATTGTCTGACTGCTTCAATCTGACGTCAATTTACAGCTTTTATAGTAATGATGATATCCGCAAATCATTTACAGATGACCTGTTTATGTATCAAGAATACTCTGACCATGTTCATTCCTTCACTTTACACTTTACACCATGAGGCCTGGTCACAGACCGGGCCGCGGGGGCGTTGACCCCCGGAACTCTCTCCAGGTAAACTCCAGGTAAGAAGGAATGATGACCAAGTCATCCTGGCATTCACTATCGTAGCTACGACTCTCACTCTCGTACTTAGTTATGTATATTAACTCAAATTAAGTTTAATCAACAACTGTCCATTAATAAACAGAAAGGTTCACACGGGGCTCGAACCACCGTCCTCAAATTTACAACCCGACGATCTACCGACTGAGCTAACCAAGGAAATTAACTACAAGTATTTATATCGAATCGAATAGTACTCTCAGGTAAGACCCATAAGAATGAAAAAGGAGATTTGATAGATGAAGAATAGTAGGTGAGAGGAATTTTAATAAGGTGAAGGGAAAGAGCCAGGGCTAAACCCAGCCGCATAGCGTTGGTTAGCATGATAGATGGAGTGGTTTCTGAGTAGTGGTGATCTGCATGTTGACTCTGGGCAATGGATGTACTGGTCTTGGCTCGGGGGGCACGGATATTTGTGGGCGGCAGCCAAACGTCAAGGCTGGTTTGCTATTTGTACTGCTCCTATCTACCTCTCGTTGTGTTCTGAGTGATAGATATCTGCATTGTTCGTGAGCTGTGAGTTGTGTAATGTCATCTGCATAAGCCAGTGTGAGTGTGGTGCAGTGTGCTGGGTCAGGAATGTCGTTAGTGTAAAGGATGTATAAAGTAGGAGAGAGCACTGAGCCCTGGGGGACTCCAGCATGAAGGGTAAAAGCATCAGAGAGACAGTTTTTGAACTTAATTCGCATTGTACGGCCATCAAGGAAGTTGCATAGTAATTTTTTGACATTCTGGGGAAGGTCAAAAAGGTTACATAGCTTGTACTTCAGCCCTGAGTGCCAGACAGTGTCAAAAGCTTTTTCCACGTCTTTACACATGTACAGTGTGTATGTGTATGTGTGTATGTATAAAACATGTATGCGTGTGTATGTGTATATGTATATGTGTGTGTGTGTGACCCAACAATTAAAATTTGCACCAATAACTCATTACAGTTGTGGCTGGGTGTAGACTAATAGATTGCTCATTGCTTTATAATTTGTTCATGAGTGCAACCATGTACAGACGTAAGTAAATTTACTTACATGATTCATTACCTTGTAACTAGTGAATTAATTACCATTGTACCTTGTTCAGCTATCAAAACTTTGGGGCCCAGTCTCTGGACCCTATATATACCTCTGTAATCTGCAAATACCTTTGTAACTTGTCATGATTGTGACCATCTGAGTTCATTACCTTTGTAACTTGCTCAGCTATCAAACTTTGAGGTCCAGTCCCTGGACCCATTATGTACCTCTGTAATCTTTTGACTACCGCCCACAGGATGGGTATGGGGTGCATAATAAAGATATCAAACTAACACGTCTTTAGCAACCAGGGCTGTTGTATGTCCTTGGGCCTTATTAATTTGAGTATAGTTCAAAATGATATTAAGAGCTGCTTGTCTAGATCGGTGTTGGCGGAAGCCAATTGGCGGTCTGTCAGGGGGTGGTTTGTCTCTAGGTGAGTCCTTAGTCTTAGATTAATGAGTCTTTCAAACGTCTTGCCTAGGGTTTCAAGAAGGCTAATCGGTCTGTAGTTCTTAGGGTCAGTTGAGTCCTTGTTCGGTTTGGGAATGAGAGTGGCAATAGCAGATTTGAAAAGGGGAGGAAAGTAGCCAGATGCAAGGCAGGCATTGTAGAGGTTAGTAAGAGCAGAGATAACAGAGTCGGGGAGGTGACGAAGAATGTGATGAGAGAGACCAGAGGCTTTTGGAGGAAGCTTCAGGATTAGCGATTTGACACTAGGTTGGGAGAAAGGAGTGTTTAGAATATGAGTGGAGGAGAGAGGAGAGCTGTATGATAGGGTCAGGGCAGGTGATGTGTCTGTGTGGAGACCCAATGTTCTACGGCTTGTGAATGTTGTATTGCAGCTGGGTCAGGAGGCATGTGCTGCTTGTGTGGGGTCCGTAATGTTTATGTTGTTATGTGTTATGTGTCGGAAGTGTGCTGTTTTTGGAACTCCAGTAACCTTCCGGACGAAAGCCCAGAATTCCCTGGGGTCCCTAATGCGGTGTGTATCAGCAGCTTGGACGAGGGATTGCCAAAGTATTCATAAGTACTTGTAATTGCATTATATTGCAGTTCAGTACACAACACAACACTATACTACATAATACAGCATTACACGACACAACACTACCAGGCCACCAGTCCCTGGTGGATAAGGGACTCCTTCACCAGAATTGCTCGACTTTTTTATTTGTGGACCGATTACGTTCATTTTTGGTGTACTATTAGAACCTTATATCGACCATGCTGTGATGAAGTTTCAACCAAAAAGCAAATGAATACGGCAACATTTACTAAAAATTACATTTGGCAGAGGATCCTCTGAAGTGGTAGTTGGAAAAGTGGTATTGACACTTTGTGCTGATAGAACACCTCTTATTCCATCCCTCACTATGTACCAGTTCTGTAATAAAGCTTTTCATTCCACAAAAAAATACAGTTTGTAGGTTTCTTGACATTTAGCAAGATATCGGCCTTTTTACCCCACAAAAATCTGAATATATTTTGGATACTTCAAAAAGGAACACTGGATCTTGTAAACCAATCATTCTTCTATGTTTATTGTGAAAATCACGTCAATTCGTTCATTAATAATGATGGTGGTTCACTAAATAGGTAAATAACTTACTTTTGAGATAATGGCCGAAACGTGCGGCTGCTCAAGTACTCGGGGAAATTTTCTTTTCCCGAAAAAATCATGTTTTTTTTCCAGTTTTCATGAGCAACGAGTGTCTATTACAGTTTACCCTCAGCTTGATCCGTTTTCTCTCATAATAGTGAAAAAAGAATGGGAAAAATAAACCTTATGGTCGGTGACGACCCTTCCACTACCTGGCCAGAGGCCGTCATATTATGCCACATAGTATTTATTCTGGTGTATTTTTATGTTTCTATGCTATTAATATGTCGCCTTATGTCATAATAGATCAATTTTGAAAAGTAAATAAGCATTATTATTGATATTAGCGTAAGAATAGAACAATTTGTTGGATAGTGTGTCTTGGCCGAGACAATGTAATTTATGCCTTGTCAGCACTTCTTCCCAGAGAAGGTTCCTGATTGGTTCTCAGACCATATTAGCCCCTCCCTCTCTTCTATGATCTCAAATGGTTAATTTATATTATATTAGAAAGACAAATATAAGAAATTTAAAAAAAAATTCTTGCCATGTCAGCGCGCATGCTAGGACAGGCGCCGTCACCATACATGTTATAAATGACTATAATTCCTTGTAGAAACATCATATAACGATGATAATTATGCCAGGGTGTTGCCAGAAAGATCACCTATTTTTCGGTAAGAAAGACTCAATTTTCGTATTTTTTCAATTTTTTACTCAATAACTGTCCATAAACAGAAAGGTTCAGGCGGGGCTCGAACCGCCGTCCTCAAATTTACAACCCAACGATCTACCGACTGAGCTAACCAAGGAAATTAACTGCAAGTATTCAGAAGTACTTGTAATTGTATTATATTGTATTACAGTACACAACACAGCATTATGCTACACAACACAGCATTATGCTACACAACACAGCATTATGCTACACAACACAGCATTATGCTACACAACACAGCATTATGCTACACAACACAGCATTATGCTACACAACACAGCATTATGCTACACAACACAGCATTATGCTACACAACACAGCATTATGCTACACAACACAGCATTATGCTACACAACACAGCATTATGCTACACAACACAGCATTATGCTACACAACACAGCATTATGCTAATACACATGTATATTTTAGCTAACACACATGTATATGTAAATAACTCTTTTTACCTTATTCCTAGTATACATATATCCTTTATAATATAATAACATATATATCCTACAATGCAAAATATTAAGGTATAAAAAGGACCCCAATGGAAATAAGTCACTCTGACTTTTTTGGGTTATCCCAGGTTCTCTACACATATGCTGCTATGTATGATAATGTATGTAAATGTATTTGTGTATACCTGAATAAACTTACTTACACAACACAGCATTACACAGAAGGTAACACAGCGGATAACACTGAAGGTATCATAGGAACACTAAAGGGCCCGGGTTCGATTCCCAGCGGGGTGGAAACATTTCGACGTGTTTCCTTACACCTGTTGTCATGTTCACCTAGCAGCAAGTAGGTACCTGGTGTGTGTTGTCATGTTCACCTAGCAGCAAGTAAGGTACCTGGTGTGTGTTGTCAATATTTCACCTAACTCACAAGTAGGTACCTGGTGTGTGCTTGTCATGTTCATACACAAGTTAGGTACCTGTTGTAAGTAAGATATTTTACTGTAGATGTTCATTACCTTATGTAACTTGTGAGTTCATTTCCTGATTTGCTACCTTTTAACTTGTGAGTTCATTACCTTTGTAACTTGTGAGTTCATTACCTTTGTAACTTGTAGTTCATTACCTTTTAACATTTATTATATTGTGAGTTATTACCATTGTTAAGATCAGTAAATGCAATTACTTTAGTAATTTGCTTCAACTTGTAACCTTAAACATAGTAGTCCTTGTAATGCTTGCACTACCCTGGTAGAGCGTATGAGTGCATAATAAATGTACTGTTCATTACCTTTAACTATCATTACCTTTGTAACTTGTGAGTTCATTACCTTTGTAACTTGTGAGTTCAGTACCCTTGTAACTTGTAGTTCATTACCTTTGTAATTGTGAGATCATTACCTTTGTAACTTGCTCAGCTATCAAACCTTTGGGGTCCAGTCCCTGGACCCATTATACCTCTGTAATCTTTGACTACCCCCACAGGATGGTATGGGCTGCATAATAAAGATATCAAACTAACAAACTAACTGTTAGTGGACTGGTGTGGTGGCATCCTGGGACAAGATTCAGGACCACAGTGAAATAAGACAGACAGTCCTCGATGACGCACTGACATTCCTGGTTATCCTGGTGGCTAACCCTCCGGTTAAAAATCCTAAGAAAATCTTATGTTGTACGACAAATTACTGTGTTACCAGTGTTTTGTCGGCTACTATGTTACCTGCTGTGTTTACCTAGTGTTTACTGCTGTGTTGCTTGATTTGTTGCCTACTGTGTTGTGGCGACTCCTGCTGTGTTGTGGTGATTCCTGCTGTGTTGTGGTGATTCCTGCTGTTTTGGTATTCCTGCTGTGTTGTGGTGATTCCTGCTGTGTTGTGGTGATTCCTGCTGTGTTGTGGTGATTCCTGCTGTGTTGTGGTGATTCCTGCTGTGTTGTGGTGATTCCTGCTGTTTTGTGGTGATTCCTGCTGTGTTGTGGTGATTCCTGCTGTGTTGTGGTGATTCCTGCTGTGTTGTGGTGATTCCTGCTGTGTTGTGGTGATTCCTGCTGTGTTGTGGTGATTCCTGCTGTGTTGCCTGTTGCGTCGTTATGTTGTGTGCTGAGTTGTTGTATTTTCTCTGTTTTTGTGTTATCTGTTGTGTTAGTGTGTTGCCTGTTTTGCTCTTGTGTTGTCTGCTGTATTATTGTGTTACTCATATGTTGTCTGCTGTGTTGTGGTTTGTTTCATTGTCACTTGCAGTGTTGTAACATTACCTTGCAGTGTTTCCTGTTGTGTTACTGTTCTCCCTTCAGTGTTATTTTCTGTGTTCCTATGATACCCTCAGTGTTATCTGAGTCTTGCTGTGTTACCTTCAGTGTTTCCTCCTATATTTCTGTGTTACTCTCAGTGTTACCTGATGTGTTACCTTCAGTGTTTGTTGATGTTTCTCACATGTGTACCTACTGAGTGACTAATGAGTACTTACTATCTACTGAGTACCTACTGATCACCTAAAACTCCGTTTTTATTTGTTTTCACTAGTTTTCTTAAGGAAACTCCATGGAACTTCTAATAATAGCCTCCTGATTACATTCTTTAATTAAAATTAAAAAAAAAATGAAATCGGGCTATTGTTTAATTTCTCCCAAATAATAATAAAATTATATTTTTTATATATTTTTATATAATTTTTTTTAAACCGTCTCATTCAGTTTTTTTTTTTGAGAGGGATTTATCACATGGTTCTTGACAATCAACTTCTTGGTGTCCTCTGTATCCTTTTCAGACTACTTATTTTTTGGGGTGGGGTTGATGGGGAGGGTTGTGGTGGTGGGGTTGGGGGCGGGGACATCCCACTGGTCCATGGTGTCCTCCGTATCCTATTCATAGTTTCTTTCTTTTTTGGGGTGGGGTTGGGGGCGTCTCACTGTCCAGTGGACGTTTAACAGAGGCCCTATTCCTCATTTTTTCATCTTTAATCAGTGGCACCAATACGCTGTTTTGTATATCGTCGCAGTAAGTATTTATATCATTGTGGAATTCCGTCAGCATTGACCTGACCAGGTTAACTGCCGTAATGTCCGGGAAATATTTCATTCTGATGGTAAACCAGCGGTTGATGTCATCGGGGTCAGTGAGCCCGGAACTCACAACAATATCCAGGAATGATATTGCGTGGTAGCCGCAGGTACCGTTGTCTTGTCGTACGTCACTAACTCTCAGGAGTCTGCTGTAGTAGTACGAGTACATCTTATAGTATTATTGTATCATTTCGTAGGACCTGGGACAATTACCACCGTCATAGTAGACTAAGGTGCCATCGAAGCAGACATAGAAAGCCACAACGTGAGCATCTTTCAGCATTGTCACAAGGCAACCATAACCCTTGGGTATAGGAGGTTGGCGAAGAAGATGACAACTGACATTATATTTACATATTCTACCGAAAGCACGAGGCGTCTTCTTAAAGATCTCGATTACATCTTTTACTGCTATTGGCTTGGTGGTCTCCAGGAGAGGGTGATAGACACCAAGAACTTTGACGTCCATGCTTTTCACTCACTTAGTAATCAGATAAAGTTGGATACTAGTGGGGCTCGAACCCGCTAAGCTTATGCCCTCTAGAGGGATATGCTAACCACTAGACCAGCGAGGAACAACTAAATAAATTCAACTAAATATATTTATACACCAGAAGAATTTTCGCATAGGTACCCTATAATGATAGTGATAATGCACTGTAATATAGTGATAGTGTGATGTGTTATATCGTGAAGATAGTGCAGTGTAGTGAAGCACTGAAAATGTTTTCCCAGGTGCGAGGACATACATGGTCATGGAGCCTCAGTGTTGTAGTGCAGTGTAGTGAATTGTAGTGCAGTGTAGTGAATTGTAGTGCTGTGTAGTGAATTGTAGTGCTGTGTAGTGAATTGTAGTGCAGTGTAGTGAATTGTAGTGCAGTGTTGTGGATAGTAGTGCAGTGTAGTGAATTGTAGTGCAGTGTAGTGAATTGTAGTGCTGTGTTGTGAATTGTAGTGCAGTGTAGTGAATTGTAGTGCAGTGTAGTGAATTGTAGTGCGGTGTTGTGGATTGTAGTGCAGTGTAGTGAATTATAGTGCAATGTAGTGAATTGTAGTGCAGTGTTGTGGATTGTAGTGCAGTGTAGTGAATTGTAGTGCAGTGTAGTGAATTGTAGTGCAGTGTTGTGGATTGTAGTGCAGTGTAGTGAATTGTAGTGCAGTACAGTAAATTGTAGTGCAGTGAATTGAATTGTAGTGCAGTGTAGTGAATTGTAGTGCAGTGTTGTGAATTGTAGTGCAGTAAATTGAATTGTAGTGCAGTGTAGTGAATTGTAGTGCAGTGTTGTGAATTGTAGTGCAGTGTTGTGAATTGTAGTGCAGTGTAGTGAATTGTAGTGTTGTGTAGTGAATTGTAGTGCAGTGTAGTGAATTGTAGTGCAGTGTAGTGAATTGTAGTGCAGTGTTGTGAATTGTAGTGCTGTAAAGTGAATTGTATTGCAGTTGTAATTGTAGTGCTGTGTATGATGTAGTCAGTGTAGGAATTGTAGTGAGTGTAGTGAATTTAGTGCAGTGTGTGAATTTTGTGCGTGTGTGATTTGTGCAGTGTAGTGTTGTAGTGCAGTGTTGTGGATTGTAGTCAGTGTAGTATTTAGTGCAGTGTAGTGTGTAGTGCAGTTGTGGTTGTAGTGCAGGTAGTATTGGCAGTGTAGTATGTAGTCGTTTGTGTGAGTGCAGTAGTGTGAGTAGTGTTGTGTGTAGTGCATTTTGATGTAGTAGTGTTGTGGATTGTAGTGCAGTTGTGGTGTAGTGCAGTGTGTGATGTAGTGCAGTGTTGTGTGTAGTGCAGTGTAGTGATGTAGTGCAGTGTTGTGGTGTAGTGCAGTGTGTGATGTAGTCAGTGTAGTTGTAGTCAGTTTGTTTAGTGCAGTAGTTTGAGTGCATGTTGTGATTAGTGAGTTGTGTTTAGTACAGTGTGTATGTATGCAGTTTGAATTGTAGTGCAGTATGTAGTGTGTAGTACATGTATGTGTGCAGTTTGGGTAGTGTTGTGGTAGTGCTGTAGTGTTGTGGCAGTGTAGTGTTGTAGTGTTGTGTGATGTAGTGCGTGTAGTAATTGTAGTGCGTTGTGTGTAGTCAGTGAGTTGTAGTGCAGTATTTAGTGCATTGTGTGTAGTCAGTGTTGTGTGTAGTGCAGTGTGTAGTCAGTTGTAATGTGTGCAGTGGTAATTGTAGTGCATGTTGTGTAGTGCAGTGTAGTGTGTAGTGCAGTGTGTGTGAGTCAGTGTTGTGGTTGTAGTGCATGTTTGATAGTGCGGTGTAGTCGTGTTGTGAGGGCAATTGTATGTGTATGTTCAGTGGTGTTGTTGCATTGTGAATTGTATGGTGTGTGTGAATTGTAGTGCAGTGTGTGTGTGTGCAGTGTTGTGTGTAGTGCAGTGTGTGATGTATGGCAGTGTGTGTGATTTGTGGTGTGTAATTTAGTCAGTGGTATTAGTAGTTGTGTTAGTGCATGTGAATTGTAGTCAGTGTAGTATGTATTGCAGTGTGTGAATTGTACATGTGTAGTATTGTAGTCGTGTGTGAATTGTGGTTTGTGTGTGCAGTTGTGTAGTGCAGTGTTGTGTTGTCTTGTGATGTAGTGCATGTTATTGTAGTGTGTTAGTCAGTGTGTGTTAGTGCAGTGTAGTGGTTAGTGCAGTGTTGGAAGTGTTGTGAATTTAGCAGTGTGTGTGTAGTCATGTGTTGTATGCAGTGTTGTGGTGTAGTGCAGTTAGTAATTGTGTCAGTGTGTGTTGTAGTGGTGGTGTGCAGTGTGTAATTGTAGTGCAGTGTGTGTTGAGTGCAGTGTAGTGATTGTAGTCAGTGTGTGAATTTAGTGCAGTGTAGTGTGTAGTGCAGTGTTGTGAATTTAGTGCAGTGTAGTGAATTGTAGTGCAGTGTTGTGATGTAGTGCAGTGTAGATATTTAGTGAGTGTGTGAATTTTAGTGCAGGTGTGAATTGTAGTGCAGTGTGTGAATTTAGTGCAGTGTGTGAATTGTAGTGCAGTGTGTGAATTGTGAGTTAATTAGTGTGTAGTATGAGTGCAGTGTGTGATTTGCGGTAGTGAATTGTAGTGCAGTGTGTGGTGTAGTGCAGTGTTGTGATTGTATGCAGTGTGTAATTGTAGTGCAGTGTGTTGAGTGCAGTGTATGTGAGTGCAGTGTAGTGAATTGTAGTGCAGTGTGTGATTGTAGTGCAGTGTAGTGAATTGTAGTGCAGTGTGTGATTGTAGTGTAGTGCATGTGGAATTGTAGTGCGTGTAGTGGTGAGTGCAGTGTAGTAATTGTATGATTGTTGTGTGGTGTAGTTGCAGTGTAGTGAATGTAGTGCAGTGTGTGAATTGTAGTCAGTGTATGGAATTGTAGTGCAGTGTAGTGAATTGTAGTGCAGTGTTGGTAATTTGTGTTGCGTGTAGTAATTGTAGTGCAGTGTGTGAATTGTAGTGCAGTGTGTGATTGTAGTGCAGTGTGTGAATTGTAGTGCAGTGTAGATTGTAGTGCAGTGTTGTGATGTAGTGCGTGTAGTGAATTGTAGTGCAGTGTGTGAATGTAGTGCATGTATTGTGTTGTAGTCAGTGTAGTGAATTGTAGTGCAGTGTTGTGAATTGTAGTGCAGTGTGTGGATTAGTGCAGTGTGTGAATTGTAGTGCAGGTTGAGGTGTAGTGCAGTGTGTGAATTGTAGTGCAGTGTAGTGAATGAGTGCAGTGTTGTGTGTAGCAGTGTGTATTGTAGTGCAGTGTGTGGTGTAGTGCAGTTTGTGATGTAGTCAGTTTGGAATTGTGTGCAGTGATGTAAAAAAAAAAAAAAAAAAAAAAAAAAAAAAAAAAAAAAAAAAAAAAAAAAAAAAAAAAAAAAAAAAAAAAAAAAAAAAAAAAAAAAAAAAAAAAAAAAAAAAAAAAAAAAAAAAATGTAGTGCAGTGTAGTGAATTGTAGTGCAGTGTAGTGAATTGTAGGGAGTGTAGTGAATTGTAGTGCGTGTAGTGAATTGTAGTGCTGTGTAGTGAATTGTAGTGCAGTGTAGTGAATTGAGTGCAGTGTGTGGATGTAGTGCAGTGTAGTGACATGTGTAGGCAGTGTAGTGAATGTAGTGCTGTGTAGTGAATGTAGTGCAGGTAGTGAATTGTCAGGTGCAGTGTAGTGAATTGTAGTGCGGTGTTGTGATCTGTGCAGTGTAGTGAATATCAGTGCAAGTGAGTGAATTGTAGTGCAGTGTGTGGATGCAGTAGCAGTGTAGTGAATGAGTAGCAGTGTAGTGAATTGAGTGCAGTGAGTATGTGGATTGTAGGCAGTGTAGTGAATTGTAGTGCAGTAGGTAAATGTAGTGCAGTGATGAATTGTAGTGCAGTGTAGTGAATTGTAGTGCAGTGTAGGAATGTAGTGCAGTAACTGTGAATTGTAGTGCAGTGTAGTGAATTGTATGCAGTGTTGTGAATTGTGCAGTGTGATGATAGTGCAGGTAGTGAATTTTAGGTTGTGATGTGAATTGTAGTGCAGTGTAGTGAATTGTAGTGCAGTGTAGTGAATTGTAGTGCAGTGTTGTGAATGTAGTGCTGTAAGTGAATTGTATTGCAGTGTAGTGAATTGTAGTGCGTGTATGAATTGTAGTGCAGTGTAGGAATTGTAGTGCAGTGTATAGTGCAGTGTAGTGATTTGTAGTGAGTGGTTGTAGTGCAGTGCAGTGTAGTGAATGTAGTGCAGTGTAGTGAATTGTAGTGCAGTGTAGTGAATTGTAGTGCAGTGTGTGAATTGTAGTGCAGTGTAATGAATGTACTGCAGTGTAGTGAATTGTAGTCAGTGCAGTGTAGTGAATTGTAGTGCAGTGTATATATATATATATATATATATATATATATATATATATATATATATATATATATATATATATATATATATATATATATATATATATATATATATATATATATACAGTGGTACCCTGACTTATGATGGTCCCCAAACACACCCTTTTATGTAAGTTGATTTTTTAAATGCTTTTGTAAGTGTAATTTTGGGGGTATAAAAGGACTAGTCTATTTTACATCATTTCTTATGGAGATAAATTTGTTTGGTAATGGCACTTGAACAGCATTCTGGAATGAAAAATATCGTAAGTCGGTGTACCACTGTATATATATATATATATATATATATATATATATATATATATATATATATATATATATATATATATATATATATATATATATATATATATATATATACATAAATTATACATACTATAGAATTAATACATATATTGAAAAGCCATGATTTTTTATACTTCTTATCCAAAATAAAGTTTAATCCATTAAAGGAATTATTTCCACACATTAAACTAATTATTTCTACACTTGTGTCTATTATTTAACACCAAAGAATTATCATCAACTTTATTCTTTATTGTATTAGTCAAATAAATTATTAGACTTTATGAACATTTCGTCAACTATATATACTCCATGTTACATATATACTCCATGTTACATATATACTCCATGTTACATATATACTCCATGTTACATATATACTCCATGTTACATATATACTCCATGTTACATATATACTCCATGTTACATATATACTACAATCATTTATAATGTACAACCCCATAATATTAAGACTATTCATATTTCCTCTTCCTTCTCTGTAATTCCGTTCAGTTTTACTATGCAATATACTTATACAACATCCCCTACTTAACACTTTGACCTAACTTACATTATACAACTTTATATTCCAATGCTGTTTCCTGCACTTTTATTATTTCTCATACATTCGCTTAGTGCTACCATTTCTTTACTTCTTATGTACAATTGTAGACTGTTACCATGTAGCCCCCTATCCTCTCTCCAATATACACACACTTAGGTCATACCTTTACACTGTTTCCTATATATCCTTCTATGCATATACCTTTATTTACATCACTTATTTTCTCATCTTCTTGACCAATCAACGTGGACCATCACACATGGTATACAAGTTTGTTCCTTACTCTTCTATATATAACAATACATTTAATTACATGTTAAACTCCTAAACAAGTTATACACCTGTTTGCATCTTTACTTTTTTTTATATATTTTTATTAGAAAAACATTACTATACATATATACAATATAATGAACACAATTCTTGTCAAGAACAATGGCGCACAGCTTTTATAGTGGCTCTATTAAGTGGTGATATTCATACTAATCCAGGACCTCAATCTATGGTACAGGTGCAAAACAGACAGATAAGTCATGGTGATAATGACGGTCTAGTTGCTAGTAATGATAACCTTAACGCTATAGGTAATGCACAGACAATAGAACCGTTATTATCTCAGACACCACCAGACATTTGTATACACTGTACTAAGGTACGAGAGAAGAACAGTAAACTTACCGGTTGTAAATTGTGTAAAGGTTGGGTGCATAATGGATGTGTGTTCAATTATGGTAATGGTGCCAGATTTCATTTTGTTTGTAACAAATGCACTTTGGCACAGTTACCCTTTAGCAATGATGACATTCATTTTCCTATTTTTAATGCTAATGACCCCTTGCCATTTATTGATGATTATGATTGTCTTAGGAAAACAGGCCTTCACTTTATTCATGTCAACGCAAGATCACTTCTTCCAAAATTGGCAGAGATTAGGATTCTAGCTAACAGAACTAGAGCGGCAGTTATATCCATCTTGGAATCCTGGTTGGATGATACAGTGACTGACGACGAGGTCAAAATAGAAGGTTACAATATAAAACACTTAGATAGGTATAGAATCGGTGGGGGGTGGGGTATGTGCCTACATAAGGAACGACTTAGCCTATAATCCAAGACCTGACTTAAATGACAATAAACTGGAGATTCTATGGTTTGAAGTGTTGCTACCCAAGACCAAACCCATCTTAGTAGGAACTAGTTACCGCCCTCCCACCCATGACCAGTTCTTAGAGGACTTTTCGAGAGTCTTGTCAGGACTTGATAACAATGACGAGACAGTAATACTAGGAGACTTCAACATCTGTTTTCAACAGCAAAATAACGGGCTATGTAAAAGATATAAACAAATTCTGGATTTAAATAGTTACACGCAACTAATTAATACACTAACCCGGATCACACAGTTCTCAGCCACCCTAATTGACCACATACTTTGTAACCGCCCTGAGAACATTAGTCAGTCAGGGGTCATTACCACAGGTCTTAGTGATCATTTCATCATTTACTGTACCAGGAAAATCACTAGGGAACGGATAGGCCTACACAAGACAATAAAAGTTAGGTCAACTAGAAACTACAGTAAAGAAACACTGGTAAATATGCTACACAATTGTGACTGGTCATTGATAACAAGTTGCATGGACGTAAATGATGCCTGGGAAAAATTCAAAACAATGTTCACTGCCATCCTTGATAATATTGCACCAGTTAAAGAGGTTAGGATTAAACGAAGAACTGAACCCTGGATGACTACTGAGACAATATGACATTCAGAGACCAGTTGATAAAAAGATTTAAGGCAAACATACAGGATATTGCAGCGCTAAATGAATTCCAAAGGGTGAGGAACAGAGTGCAGAGGCTTATAAAAGGCGCAAAGGCAAGACACTATTGCTCAAAGATCGAAGAGTACAAGAATAACCCTAGAAAGCTCTGGCAACAACTCAAACAGTTGGGGTATAGCCATAAACCCGTAGATAGATCCAACATAGTACTAAACGTCGATAACGAGGTATGCCACGAAACAACTAAAGTGGCAAATTGTTTTAATTCATACTACACAACTGTCGCATCAACACTAGTAAGTAAGCTACCAGCTGCATCAAATACCTTTAACACAGACTCTGATAAATTTAAAACATACTATACCAATAAAGGAGTAACTCCAAACAGTTGCCAACTAGTAAGTGTATCTCATGACTTCGTGCAAAAAGAACTAAGCAGGTTAAACCCAACTAAGAGCACTGGCCCAGATAACATCCCGTCTAAGTTCCTAAAAGACGGTGCCTCTGAACTGGCAATCCCCATTGCTCACATAATAAATTTGTCCATCACCACTAATACAGTACCAGAGGGGTTCAAGGAGGCCAGAGTTACTCCTATCTTCAAGAAAAATAGTAGGTCTGATGTCAGCAACTATAGGCCTGTTAGTATACTCAGTGTAATATCCAAAATTCTAGAGAGGGCGGTGTACTGTCAAGTAGTTAAATATCTTAGTGACAACAACATTCTTCATAGTTACCAATCAGGCTTTAGGAGCTCTTACTCAACCGACACCTCCCTAATTAATCTGATGGATTACATGAGAACTGAAATGTCTATAGGACCCCTCATAGGAATGGTAACTTTAGACGTGCAAAAGGCCTTCGATACTGTCAACCACAATATATTATGTAAGAAACTTCAAGCTATCGGCATAGGTTCCACAGACTGGTTTAAGTCCTATCTTAGCAACAGGAAACAAATTGTCAAAATCAACAAAACGGAATCAGAACCACTGCCGATAGCATGTGGAGTTTCCCAAGGTAGTATTCTGGGTTCTTTATTATTCCTGTGTTATGTAAATGACATGCCCATCAGTGTCAAGTGCAAACTCCTACTATATGCGGATGACAGTGCTCTGTTAGTGTCAGGTAAAGACCCACAAGATATAGCTAATGTAATAACACTGGAACTGGAGTCCTGCAGCAAATGGTTAGTAGACAACAAACTATCGTTACATCTAGGGAAAACAGAAGAAATACTCTTTGGCACGAAATATAAACTGAGCAGGGTAAATAATGTTAATGTCTGGTGTAATGGGGAATCCATCACTTCAGTTTCCTCAGTAAAATATCTGGGAATCCCCTTTGACCCATGCATGTCAGGAGAATTGATAGGTAACAGTGTAGTAAAGAAAGCGAATGCCAGACTGAAGTGCCTCTACAGACAAGCACAGTGTCTACCTACTGAGGCTCGCAGGACCCTATGTCTAGCCCTTATACAATGTCATATTGACTACGCTTGCTCTTCATGGTACTCTGCCTTGACAAAAAACTGAAAGATAAACTGCAAATCACACAGAACAAAATGGTAAGATTCATCCTGGACCTGGGACCAAGAGTGCATGTAGGCCAGGATGAATTACAACAATTGGATATGCTGAATATTGAAGACAGAGTAAAACAACTTAAATTAAATCAAGTTTATAAAATTGCTCACAAACAGTGTCCAGAATATCTTGCTGCCAATTTTGTCAAGGCTGGGAACCAAAGCAGTCATAGTACTAGGGGGAGAGAGCACAACGTTGTAGTACCCACAGTCAGTGGCCAGGCTTCAAACACCTTTTATTGTACAGCAATAAAGGAATGGAACAGACTGCCTGCACATGTCAAAGCCAGTCATAGCATGAGCCAGTTCAAGAAGAGAACCAAAAGGTACCTAATGAATGTAGCGACAGAAAGGGAGGAGAATGATTTTTTATTTTTTTAGCTAACACACATGTATATGTAAATAACTCTTTTTACCTTATTCCTAGTATACATATATCCTTTATAATATAATAACATATATATCCTACAATGTAAAATACTATAGTGTAAAAGGGACCCCAATGGAAATAAGTCACTCTGTCTGACTTTTTTGGGTTATCCTGGGTTCTTACACATATGCTGCTATGTATGATAATGTATGTAAATGTATTTGTGTATACCTGAATAAACTTACTTACTTACTTACTTAATGGCTCAAGACACACTGGTAATTAACTTATCTAACCAAAACAATGAGTAAACTAATACAACCTTCCATGAAACCCATGTAACCTCATCCGCCAGAACAAAAATAACACAATACATTGTTCATTGCTTTATAATTTGTTCATGATTGTAACCATGTATAAACGTAAGTAAGTAAATTTACTTACATGTTTCATTACCTTTGTAACTTGTGAGTTCATTACCTTTGTAGCTTGTTAGTTCATTACCTTTGTAACTTGCTCAGCTATCAAAACTTTGGGGTCCAGTTCCTGGACCCATTATGTACCTCTGTAATCTTTTGACTACCGTCCACAGGATGGGTATGGGCTGCATAATAAAGATATCAAGCTAAAACTACATGTACCGCACGAGTTAAAGTAGGTCCACACGTATGTCCAAGTACTAGTTAAACTTCAGACTACAAGAACAGGCATTACAATGGTACTGAAACACAGGTACCGAGTCCCAGTCCGGACTCTGACAGAAGTAACCCTCACAACAATAACATATATTAAAACTCCTAACAGCCAAGCTAAAACTATCAGTCACGCACACAGACACACACAGACACTCAGCACACAGACACACACAGACACCAGCACAAGACACACAGACATACATGCTTAAGCAGAGGTTATAAGCACCAGGATACCATACGTAAGAGGGGCCAGGAGCTGATCGCCTGCAACCACAACTAGTGAGCAACTGGTAGCACTCAGACACAACATTTCACAGAATATGTTGAAGATCTGTACCACTTTTCACACTAATGACACTTTAGACAACACATACACGGGACATAAAGAACACAGAGTACAACACCCCCCTCCACCCACCCACCTAATACGTAATTCTACCAAACCAACATCGCACGCCCTCTAAACGTTCACAAAAATAAATTGCATGAAACACTGTTTCTTCATACCCACAATCTTTACAAGACGGCAAATCACGTACCTGCCGCCACGTACATAGAACCAAACCCGACGGCAACATGTTATGAAAGAATTATTACATTGTATCACGGACTACGGGTCGCAAAGGAAGATCAACCAACCGGTTCCAAATCTCCGCCCAAGCATACAAGGGAAACTGAGCACAGACCGGTGGCACGTCATCTTCTACAGTCGCCTGAACTAACATGCGTAACGTACACGCTCTCGGGTTGGAAACTACAGTAAGTACACGCAATATATTAACACATCTATGACGATCACGTCCTGTGACACACTCGCTCAGGTATTGGTACGTCTCACTAACTGGATGGCTCGCTACGTGCAGGTATTGGTACGTCTCACTAACTGGATGGCTCGCCACGCGGTATTGGTACGTCTCACTAGCTGATGGTCGCCACGTGCAGGTATTGGAACGTCTCACTAACTGGATGGCTCGCCACGTGCAGGTATTGGTAAGTCTCACTAACTGGATGGCTCGCTACGTGCAGGTATTGGTACGTCTCACTAACTGGATGGCTCGCCACGTGCAGGTATTGGTACGTCTCACTAACTGGATGGCTCGCCACGTGCAGTATTGGTATCTCACTAACTGGATGGCTCGCCAGTGCGGTATGGGTACGTCTCACTAACTGGATGGCTAGCCACGTGCAGGTATTGGTACGTCTCACTAACTGGATGGCTAGCCACGTGCAGGTATTGGTACGTCTCACTAACTGGATGGCTAGCCACGTGCAGGTATTGGTACGTCTCACTAACTGGATGGCTAGCCACGTGCAGGTATTGAACATATGTATGCTTAACAAAAGGGCTAAAGTGGAACCATGAAAATCTATTAACCACAAAGCTCCCTTGCGAACACTTAGCACACTGCGACGTGACCAACAACAACGACTTGTCGGGTTTAGCAGCGAGGTCGCCGCCCTACCGCTCTTACTCTACCTTCCTTCTTGCAGACGGTCCTGCCTTTGACGTACAAACACTTTTTGACTTTTTGTTAGTGATTATTTTACTATACAAAGTTTGACGCATAGCCCCTAACGTCCCTTCCAGCCCCTTTCTCCCTCACCTCTGATCCCCTTCCAACTAACTCTTTATAGCCCTGGCAATATTTTTCTGCCCCTCAGCGCTGCATGACCCTTGTCGGTTTAACGCTTTATTTGATTATAATAATACAGTCAGCATGCTCAGCAAGTGTCATCCTGCGCTTTTTACCTTCATCCACATCTGCTTCACCATACACTCCTGCTGGGTTTAGCCCGACTCTTTTCTATGACTTCAGAGCTACTCTTCATCTGTCTCCACTTCCCAGCTCAACCCTTGTGGGTCTTACCTGTCAATCTTTCAGTTCTTGGACTTACTAGGCGAGTTTCAACTCATTTACGATGCCATGGCATATAGTGACCTGTGTGTGTGCCGTGCACTGCAACCTGTAAATTCCTTGTTTCGTCTTGCCTGGAAGTTGAGCAGATTAGTTGTCCATGGTCTGCAGGCAGGTAATTCCCTTCTTTAGTAGGAGGATAAAGATCAGAGGAGAGGTTCAACGATAGCCATGTTTAATCCGCTGGTCTAACATCACTCTTCCCTGCCTCATAGTGATGTGTCGACCAGGGCCCTGCGAACATCCGTGAGTGGGCACCACTTCGGTCGACACTTGGGTATACCTCTCTATTAACCCTGTAGTCAACAGTTCAGCCTCTCCTTGTTGGGCTTAAGGGTAGGTGGGGAATTAGAGAACTGAAGGTGATTACTAACGTATGATAGCCTTCATCCTACACAATTTCTTGACTCCTGCTGGTACCACTTTTTGGTATATCTTTGTTGTTTTGACCCTGGTGTTGGCATCCATTCTGACCCTGGTGTTGGCATCCATCCTGACCCTGGTGTTGGCATCCATCCTGACCTCTTTGATACCTCTGACTTTCACATTACAAATGACCTCGATATACAGTGGATGATTCTGACTCGAGAACTGTCCTCGCTCGCTTGCATCACTGCTAGGTGACTCCCACATAACCACTGCTAGGTGACTCCCACATAACCACTGCTAGGTGACTCCCACATAACCACTGCTAGGTGACTCCCACATAACCACTGCTAGATGACTCCCACATAACCACTGCTAGGTGACTCCCACATAACCACTGCTAGGTGACTCCCACATAACCACTGCTAGATGACTCCCACATAACCACTGCTAGGTGACTCCCACATAACAACTGCTAGGTGACTCCACATAACCACTGCTAGGTGACTCCCACATAACCACTGCTAGGTGACTCCCACATAACCACTGCTAGGTCACTCCCACATAACCACTGATAGGTGACTCCCACATAACCACTGCTAGGTGACTCCCACATAACCACTGCTAGGTGACTCCACATAACCACTGCTAGGTGATTCCCACATAACCACTGCTAGGTGACTCCCACATAACCACTGCTGTTGCTCCCACATAACCACTGCTGGTGGCTCCCACATCTGCTAGGTGACTCCCACATAACAGACTGCTAGGGTGACTCTACATAACCACTGCTAGGTGACTTGCATAACCACTTCTAGGTGACTCCCACATAACCACTGCTAGGTGACCACATAACCACTGCTAGGTGACTCCCACATAACCACTGCTAGGTGACTCCCACATAACCACTGCTAGGTGACTCCCACATAACCACTGCTAGGTGACTCCCACTAACCACTGCTAGGTGACTCCACATAACCACTGCTAGGTGACTCCCACATAACCACTGCTAGGTGACTCCCACATAACCACTGCTAAGTGACTCCACATAACCACTGCTAGGTGACTCCCACATAACCACTGCTAGGTGACTCCCACATAACCACTGCTAGGTGACTCCCACATAACCACTGCTAGGTGACTCCCACATAACCACTGCTAGGTGACTCCCACATAACCACTGCTAGGTGACTCCCACATAACCACTGCTAGGTGACTCCACATAACCACTGCTAGGTGACTCCCACATAACAACTGCTAGGTCACTCCCACATACCACTGCTGTGACTCACATAACCACTGCTAGGTGACTCCCACATAACCACTGCTAGGTGACTCCCACATAACCACTGCTAGGTGACTCCCATATAACCACTGCTAGGTGACTCCACATAACCACTGCTAGGTGACTCCCATATAACCACTGCTAGGTGACTCCCATATAACCACTGCTAGGTGACTCCCACATAACCACTGCTAGGTGACTCCCATATAACCACTGCTAGATGACTCCCATATAACCACTGCTAGGTGACTCCCACATAACCACTGCTAGGTGACTCCCACATAACCACTGCTAGGTGACTCCCACATAACCACTGCTAGGTGACTCCCATATAACCACTGCTAGGTGACTCCCATATAACCACTGCTAGGTGACTCCCATATAACCACTGCTAGGTGACTCCCACATAACCACTGCTACCTTAACATACTCAACATATTCTAATGTTATACACAATGTTGGGAAGTTATATAATTCAAATATGAATATAAGCGTAAGTTCCTGACCACTACTACACCTAGCGCTACCACCATCACTATCACCACTACTACTAGCATCCCTAGCACCACTACTACTAGCATCCCTAGCACCACTACTACTAGCATCCCTAGCACCACTACTACTAGCATCCCTAGCACCACTACTACTAGCATCCCTAGCACCACTACTACTAGCATCCCTAGCACCACTACTACTAGCATCCCTAGCCCCACACTACTAGCATCCTAGACACTACTATAATTCCTAGACCACTACTACTAGCATCCCTAGCACCACTACTACTAGCATCCCTAGCACCACTACTACTAGCATCCCTAGCACCACTACTACTAGCATCCCTAGCACCACTACTGTCAACAATGTCACCAGAACCGTCAATTACAGTAAATATTGATTTCTTCGAATGTTTGAGAAGCAAGTTGGATGAGGATAAACTTAAAGCAGAACTATCAGTTTGTAGCCCAGACCTGGTGACCCAACACACACACACACTCACACACACACACACACACGCACAAACATACACACAATCCTGTGTCACAAACCTGGAGTTTTATGACAAGGTAACGGAAGTAAGACACGAGAGAGAGAGAGGGGTGGGTTGATTGCATTTTCTTGGACTGCAAGAAGGCCTTCGACACAGTTCCTCACAAGAGACTAGTGCAAAAGCTAGAGGATCAGACACGTATAACAAGAAGGGCACTGCAATGGATCAGAGAATACCTGAGAGGAAGGCAACAACGAGTCATGGTGCGAGATGAGGTATCACAATGGGCGCCTGTGACGAGCGGGGTTAATGAGGAGAATTAAATCAGATGAGGATCAGGCAGGACTACAATGAGACCTGGACAGGCTGAACACGTGGTTCAGCAACTGGCTACTCGAATTTAACCCCGCCAAATGCGAAGTCATGAAGATCGGGGAAGGGCAAAGAAGACCGCAGACAGAGTATAGGCTAGGTGGCCAAAGACTGCAAACCTCACTCAAGGAGAAAGATCTTGGGGTGAGTATAACACCGAGCACGTCTCCTGAGGCACACATCAACCAGATAACTGCTGCAGCATACGGGCGGCTGGCAAACCTGAGAATAGCGTTCCGATACCTCAGTAAGGAATCGTTCAAGACTCTGTACACCGTGTACGTCAGGCCCATACTGAATTATGCAGCACCAGTTTGGAACCCACACCTGGTCAAGCACGTCAAGAAATTAGAGAAAGTGCAAAGGTTTGCAACAAGACTAGTCCCAGAGCTAAGAGGAATGTCTTACGAAGAAAGGTTAAGGGAAATCGGCCTGACGACACTGGAGTACAGGAGGGTTAGGAGAGACATGATAACGACATAGAAAATACTGCGAGGAATAGATAAGGTGGACAGATACAGAATGTTCCAGAGATGGGACACAGAAACAAGGGTCACAATTGTAAGTTGAAGACTCAGATGAGTCAAAGGATGTTAGGAAGTATTTCTTCAGTCACAAAGTTGTCAGGAAGTGGAACAGTCTGGCAAATGATGTAGTGAAGGCAGGAACCATACATAGCTTTAAGACGAGGTATGATAAAGCTCATGGAGCAGGGAGAGAGAGGACCTAGTAGCGGTCAGTGAACAGGCGGGGCCAGGAACTGAGTCTCGACCCTTGCAACCACAAACAGGTGAGTACAAATAGGTGAGTACACACACACTCATGGAGCAAGAAGTGACCTAATAGCGACCAGTGAAGAGGCGGAGCCGGGAGCTGTGACTCCACCCCTGCAACCACACACACACACACACAACACACACTCAGATACTTCAAAATACACGAAGAATAAAAGACAAATCATATTTTTTTTGTCAGGACACCATACCTCGGTGGAAGAGAGCAGGACTATATCTGAAGTATACCTGGAGAGGGTTTCAGGGGTCAACGCCCCCGCGGCCCGGTCTGTGACCAAACCTCATGGTGGATCAGGCCCTGATCAACCAGGCTGTTACTCCTGGCCACACGCAAACCGACGTAGGAACCACAGCCCGGCTGGTCAAGTACTGACTTTAGATGCCTGTATAGCGCCTTCTTGAAGACAGTGTAGACAAACATTAGAAGCTAGGTACAGGTACTGAGACCCCTGGGATACAGGTACTGAGACCCCTGGGATACAGGTACTGAGACCCCTGGGATACAGGTACTGAGACCCCTGAGATACAGGTACTGAGACCCCTGGGATACAGGTACTGAGATCCCTGGGATACAGGTACTGAGACCCCTGGGATACAGGTACTGAGACCCCTGGGATACAGGTACTGAGACCCCTGGGATACAGGTACTGTGACCCCTGGGATACAGGTACTGTGACCCCTGGGATACAGGTACTGAGACCCCTGGGATACAGGTACTGAGACCCCTGGGTACAGGTACTGAGACCCCTGGTACAGGTACTGGACCCCTGGGATACAGGTACTGAGACCCTGGGATACAGGTACTGAGACCCTGGGATACAGGTACTGAGACCCTGGGTACAGGTACTGACCCCTGGGATACAGGTACTGAGACCCCTGGGATACAGGTACTGAGACCCCTGGGATACAGGTACTGAGACCCCTGGGATACAGGTACTGAGACCCCTGGGATACAGGTACTGAGACCCCTGGGATACAGGTACTGAGACCCCTGGGATACAGGTACTGAGACTCCCTGGGATGGTACTGAGACCTTGGGATACAGGTACTGGGAGAACCCTGGGATACAGGTACTGAGACCCCTGGGATACAGGTACTGACCTGGGATACAGGTACTAGACCCCTGGGATACAGGTACTGTGACCCCTGGGTTACAGGTACTGAGACCCCTGTGATACAGGTACTGAGACCTCTGGGATACAGGTACTGAGACCCCTGGGATACAGGTACTGAGACCCCTGGGATACAGGTACTATGACCCCTAGGTTACAAGTACTGAGACCCCAGTGATACAGGTACTGAGACCTCTGGATACAGGTACTGAGACCCCCGGGATACAGGGACTGAGACCCCTGGGATACAGGTACTGAGCCCCTGGGATACAGGTACTGAGACCCTGGGATACAGGTACTGAGACCCTGGGATACAGGTACTGAGACCCCTGGGATACAGGTACTGAGCCCCTGGGATACAGGACTGAGACCCTGGGATACAGGTACTGAGACCTCTGGGATACAGGTACTGAGACCCCTGGGATACAGGTACTGAGACCCCTGGGATACAGGTACTATGACCCCTAGGTTACAAGTACTGAGACCCCAGTGATACAGGTACTGAGACCTCTGGGATACAGGTACTGAGACCCCTGGGATACAGGTACTGAGACCTGGGACTACAGGTACTGAGATCCCTGGGATACGGGGTACTAAGGCCCCTGGGATACAGGTACTGGACCCCTGGTACAGGTACTGAGCCCCTGGGATACAGGACTGTGACCCCTGGGTTACAGGCACTGAGACCCTGGGATCGTATGAGACCCTGGATACAGGTACTGGACCCTGGGATACAGGTACTGAGACCCTGGGTTAGTACTGAGACCCTGGGATACAGTCTAGCCCTGGGATACGTACTGAGACCTCTGGGATCAGGTATGAGACCTGGGATACAGGTACTGAGACCCTGGGATACAGGTACTGTGACCCCTGGGATACAGGTACTGTGACCCCTGGGATACAGGTACTGAGACCCCTGGGATACAGGTACTGAGACCCCTGGGATACAGGTACTGAGACCCCTGGGTTACAGGTACTGAGACCCCTGGGATACAGGTACTGAGACCCCTGGGATACAGGTACTGTGACCCCTGGGATACAGGTTCTGAGACCCTGGGATACAGGTACTGAGACCCCTGGGTTACAGGTACTGGACCCTAGGTTACAGGTGGATCCTGGGATCAGGTACTGAGACTCCTGGGATACAGGTACTGTGACCCCTACAGGTACTGAGACCCTGGGATACAGGTACTGAGACCCCTGGGTTACAGGTACTGAGACCCCTGGGATACAGGTCTGAGACCCTGGGATACAGGTACTGTGACCCTGGGTTACAGGTACTGAGACCCTAGGTTACAGGTACTGAGACCCCTGGGATACAGGTTCTGAGACCCTGGGATAGGTACTGTGACCCTGGGAACAGTCTGAGACCCCTGGGTTACAGGTACTGAGACCCCTGGGATACAGGTACTGAGACCCCTGGGTTACAGGTACTGAGACCCCTGGGTTACAGGTACTGAGACCCCTGGGATACAGGTACTGAGACTTCTGGCCTATAGGTCTGTGAGACTGGTACAAAACCTATTGGAGGAGGCAGAAATAACAGGAAAAGCACTGCAATGGAAGGAAGGAAACTGTGAGTGATAGTGCTTGTGACTGGGAGCTCCTCCAGGAGTATTAATAGGGCCAGTGCTATTTCTTGTATATGTGAATGAGATGACAGTAAGGATGAAGTCTCGGGTACTTCTGTTCGGAGACGATGTGAAACTAATGCCGAATACAAATGGACGAGGATTTGGAAAGACTACAAATGGATGTGGACACGCTGGAGATCTAGTCTGACAAGTGGTTACTGGAGTTTAACCCTATCAAGTGCAAAGTTATGAAGTTTGGGGAAGGGTAAAGAAGACCGCAGACGGAGTACAAGTATTGTATCGAGCATATTACCTGAGGCGCACATCAACCAAATAAGTGCTGTAGCAAATGTACGTCTGATAAATCTAAGACTGGAGTATGCAGCACCAGTGTGGAACCACACCTGGTCAAGCATGTCAAGAAAGTAGAGAAAGCGCAAAGGTTTGCAACAAGACTAGTCCCGAAGCTAAGGGTTTGTCCTACAAGGAGCTGTTAATGGAAATCAACCTGACGACACTGGAGGATAGGAGAACTAGGTAGGATATGATAACGACTTGCAAAATACCAAGAATAATTAATAATTTGAATAATGACAGATTGTTTGAGAGATGGGGCACAAGAACAGAACCCAACTGAAGTTAAAAATCTCAGATGAGTCATTAGGATGGTAGGAAGGACGGTTAGGAAGTAGAACGACCTGCAGAATGATGTGGCAGAGGCAGGATCCACACATAGCTTTAAGAAAAAGTACGATAAGGGTCTCGAAGCCAGAAGAGAGTTAACCTACTAGCTACCAGTGATGAGGTGGGGGTCAGGAGCTGTAACTCGATCCCTGCAACCACATATAGGTGGGTACATATTGATGAGTGAACACACACACACATAGCTTTAAGACGAGGTATGATAAAGCTCATGGAGCAGGGAGCGAGGACCTAGTAGCAATCAGTGAAGAGGCGGAGCCAGGAGCTATGAATCGACCCCTGCAACCACAAATAGGTGAATACACACACACACACACACACACACACACACACGGGCCAAGGTCTCTTTGTAAGGTTAGTATCTACGCAAGCATCAGTCTCTCCTCCCCCCTGTTATCTCTCTCCCCCCTCCCTTCGTTGTACCCATATTATCTCTCATCTTCACTCCTCGTTCCTCCAGTGTATCACTCTTTTATCTCCTTCTCCTCCCACATTCCCATTCATGTCTCTCATTCCTCTCCCATATCTCTTACCATATCTCCTCCAGTCTCATATTTTCCAGTATCTCCCCATGCATCCATCCTCACCTACTTCCATATATATATATATATATATATATATATATATATATATATATATATATATATATATATATATATATATATATATATATATATATATATATATATGAATATGGTACAAAACATTTAAGATACATCGTTGATATAAAGATGGCATATACAGTACACGAGGTGTGAGAGATAATGTCTAGTACATGTTGTTACATGTTTGTCACTGATTATAACGCGAAAATCTCATCCAGCTCCTCAGAGCTGGGGCGCGTGCCCAAAATATAGCATGCATTACCCCTCTGAACAGCAGCGCTGAGTCGCTGGAACAGAAAACTAGCTGCCCTGGAATCCCTAGTTACCCTGTAGAGTCTTTTGCCCAGCTTCTTGAGGAACTTAGATGCACTCTTTCCCCATGAGCCAAGGGTCTCCGAGCCTATGGGAACAAACATATAATGATGGGCAAGTTCTCCATATTTTCTCGACTTCTGGGACTCCCTGAAGGTGGCAGCTGCCCCTCCTTCCTCCCTGGTGTATTGGAGATAGGTATCAGCCAAGGTAGATGCACATGTGTAGTCCCACCACCTGCTTGCCGTCTGTCCAGGCTTGAAGGGTGATACCATCTGGACGCTTTTGGCTGCCATCAGATCTGCATAGTTGGGGTGGTTCCTTACTGCTGGGCATCCGGCTGTTGTGAGGCTCCTCTTGATAATGTTATTAACCTCTTCATGTCTTGCAATCTTTCCCTTGGATTTCGACACACAAGACCATGGTACCCGAATCGGTCTGCTGCTTCACTGCCACAAATACACCTGTGTTCGGCGAGAATAGGGGCGGTAAGTCGAAGGGCAACACCAATGCGGATGGTCTGTGGGTCGAGGCGTGTGCCAAGGCTGGAGTTGGGAACAGCCAAAAGAAAGTCCCCTGCATGAGGGCTCTCACTGCAAGGAGGCGGGCTGTATCCTTCCCTGACCACTCTGAAGCATTGCTGAGGCTTTATTCTGTACTATTGGGCCATCCCAGTGCACTGTTTGTAGTTGTTGGGGGGGCAGGCCTGGTTTTCAGAGCCTGTTAGATTATCCCAGATCCTGGCTCCGTCAACGAACTTTTTGGGCATGGATTCCAATCGTGTCCCTAAGATGTTCAAGGAGAATCGCTGCTAAGCCCTCTGGATGCAAGGCATGAAGACAGGAAAGCAGGTAGCGCAATCTGGGGATGACTTGTGGACACCACTGCCTCCTAGTCTGACTCGAACCCATGTTGTGCTGGCCCGCCCATGGTGAGCCAGGACTACATGACGCTTAAACCCGACCACAATCCAACAAAAATGGCGCAGCCAGCAGAGCTAGCTGTTTTACCGCCATCCGAGGATATTCTTGTAGGATTGGGTGGTCATGTGGTTTAAGGCGTCATGTAGTTTTGGCTCACCATGAAGCGGGCCAGTACAACATGGGTTCGAGTCCTTGGCTAGTGCAGTGTTGTTGTTGATATATATATATATATATATATATATATAAAAGACAGAATACCAAAACTCTTAGATTTTATTGCATAATTTACATGATTATTTTTATGTGAATTATTAAAAGATTAAGATATATATGCTGAGATGTTATTATATTTTGAGTTTAGACTCTAGGAATATAATTATTTTTTAGTAGGCACCATGTTGTGGACAAATAAAATATACGTAATAAAAAAATTATTATATTCATGTCCATAATTTTTAAAGGGGTAAGCTAGCGGAAGGCCTCGGTCAGATGACCAAAAGCTCCAGCTGCGGGATTACTGTCGAAACCTCTATAATCAACGCTTAGTGTGCGAAACATCTACAATCAAGGCTTACTGTGCGAAACATCTACAATCAAGGCTTACTGTGCGAAACATCTACAATCAACGCTTACTGTGCGAAACATCTACAATCAAGGCTTACCGTGCTAAACATCTACAAAGCTTACTGTGCGAAACATCCACAATCAAGGCTTACTGTAAGAAACATCTACAATCAAAGCTTACTGTGCGAAACATCTACAATCAAAGCTACTGTGCGAAACATCTACAATCAAAGCTTACTGTGCGAAACATCTACAATCAAGGCTTACTGTGCGAAACGTGTCAGTTTGTAGCCCCAGTCACAATTCTCACCGCCTCTTGTTGCGTTATTAATGGAATTTTTTTGAAAGTAAGATTAGGCCTGTTTAGGCAGGGTTACATAATTCTATGAAAAAACATGTGTTTGTGACCACATATATGCAAATTAGGAACACCGGAAGTGAGGCGCCTGGCAGCGAAAAGGCAGAGGACAAAATGCGGAACTTTGGGTTGTGAACGTTTCTCTTTAAATGCATGAACTTATGGTTGTGTACTAGAGTACATGTGTGTGGCTAGTGTCGTCTGAGAATACATGTGTGGTTAGTGTCGTCTGAGAGTACATGTGTGTGGTTAGTGTCGTCTTTGGGGTACATGTGTGTGGTTAGGGTTAGTCTGTCTGGAGAGAGTACATGTGCGTGGTTAGTGTCGTCTGAGAGACATTGTGTGGTTAGTGTCGTCTGAGAGTACATGTGTGTGGTTAGTGTCGTCTGAGAGTACATGTGTGTGGTTAGTGTCGTCTGAGAGTACAATTGTTAAGCATGTGGTTAGTGTCGTCTGAGAGTACATGTGTGTGGTTAGGGGTCGTCTTTGGACAAGTACAATTTTTAGGTGTGGTTAGTGTCGTCTGAGTACAGGTGTGTGGTTAGTGTCGTCTGAGTACATGTGTGTGGTTAGTGTCGTCTGGAGTAATTTGGGTTTGTGTGTGGTTAGTGTTGTCTGAGAGTACATGTGTGTGGTTAGTGTACGTCTAGAGTACAGGTGTGTGGTTAGTGTCGTCTGGAGTACATGTGTGTGGTTAGTGTCGTCTGAGAGTACATGTGTGGTTAGTGTCGTCTGAGAGTACAGGTGTGTGGTTAGTGTCGTCTGAGAGTACATGTGTGGTTAGTGTCGTCTGAGAGTACAGTGTGTGGTTAGTGTCGTCTGAGAGTACAGGTGTGTGGTTAGTGTCGTCTGGAGAGTACATGTGTGTGGTTAGTGTCGTCTGAGAGAGTACATTGTGTGGTTAGTGTCGTCTGAGAGTACAGGTGTGTGATTAGTGTCGTCTGAGAGTACATGTGTGTGGTTAGTGTCGTCTGAGAGATACATGTGTGTGGTTAGTGTCGTTTGAGAGTACAGGTGTGTGGTTAGTGTCGTCTGAGAGTACAGGTGTGTGATTAGTGTCGTCTGAGAGTACAGTGTGTGTTTAATGGCATCTGAGAGTACAGGTGTGTGATTAGTGTCGTCTGAGTACATGTGTGTGGTTAGTGTCGTCTGGAGTACATGTGTGTGATTAGTGTCGTCTGAGAGTACATGTGTGTGGTTAGTGTCGTCTGAGAGTACATGTGTGATTAGTGTCGTCTGAGAGTACATGTGTGTGGTTAGTGTCGTCTGAGAGTACAGGTGTGTGATTAGTGACGTCTGGAGAGTACAGGTGTGTGTTTATGGCATCTGAGAGTACAGGTGTGTGGTTAGTGACGTCTGGAGTACAGGTGTGTGTTTAATGGCATCTGAGAGTACAGGGTGTGTGGTTAGTGACGTCTGAGAGTACAGGTGTGTGGTTAGTGACATCTGAGAGTACAGTTGTGTGGTGAGTGACGTCTGAGAGTACAGTGTGTGGTTAGTGACGTCTGAGAGTACAGTTGTGTGGTGAGTGACGTCTGAGAATACAAGTGTGTGGTTAGTGACATCTAGAGTACAGGTGTTTGGTTGGCGTCTGAGAGTTTTCTGGTGTGTGGTGAGGTGACGTCTGAGGTACAGGTTTAGTTAGTGACATCTGGGGGTACGGGGGTGTGGTTAGTGACATCTGAGAGTCAGGTGTGTGGTTGGACATCTGAGGTACAGGTGTGTGGTTGTGGTCTGAGAGTACAGGTGTGTGGTGAGTGACGTCTGAAGTACATTTTGGTTTTGTGACATCTAAGGTAGTGACATCTTCTGTCATTCGTCTCCAAGGGACCTTCTGCATCAGAATAATATTAAAATGTTTCTTTACCTCTCCTCATATCTCTTAACTCTGGAACAAGTCTCTGAACAAAAACTTTTACTTTCTCCAGTTTTTTATCATGTTTTTTTTTGGGTGGGCTCCATGGTGGTGCTATACTCCAAGAAGGGCTTGACTTATGTTGTATAAAGTCCTGAATTACTCTTTGTTTAATTCCTGAAGGTTAGTCTTCAGTGTGCAAAAGAGCATTGGCTGCAGAGGTTAGTCGGTTTATGTTTTTGGTGATATAAATTAGACACATATGCAACATTTGGGTATCTTTATTGAGGCGTTTGCCACACAGTGGCTTATCAGTCCAATACAAAGTAAAAAAGGTGTAAGGAGAGTGGAGTTTTGGGTAATCAGTCCCTCGGCCCGGGGTCAATGTGTTCATCCATCAATCTTGTGAAAGTACTGATATGTCCGTAAGGGGGTGGTTTTATATACTGTAGTCAGGTGAGGTGAAGCAGCAGGAGGCGGGGTATGGTAGTACCATTCACTAGTCGAAGTAGGTCTTCGTCCAAAGGTTGGAACAAGTGTTGCTTCATTTTCACCTGCCCCTACAGTATATAAGCCACCTCTACGGACAAACCCAGTACTTTCTACAAGATTGATGGACGGGAACCTTGACTCCAGGCCGGGGGGACATTCCTCAAAACCCTCTCTCCTTCCCTTTCTACTTTGTATTGACTGATGAAGCCACTGTGTGGCGAAACGTTTCCTCAATAAAGATACCCAAATGTTGCATATGTGTTAATTTATAACTTGTCGGTTCTCGAACCATTCATCTACACCCTTTTGGTGATAGCGGCGCTATGCTCACCCCTAGATCGGTCCCTTTATCTGAACCCCCATTTCCACCCATGCGTCTGTAAACCCTTTCCCAAAGCTCCCAAGAATTTGTTCCAGACCTCAGGTTTGATAAGTAGGCCCACATGTAGCAGTTGGGGTATCAAACCAAAAACGTTTCCCTAACAGTGGGCTTCTTCCTGTTGGCGAAAACGTTTGGGGAAAAAATACCTAACTGTTTCCCGGCCTTATCAACCTGTCAATTGTATACCTTTTTTATATTCACCTCAGGTCCCAATCAAACCCATCCTTTTCTTTCATATTTTTAGTCTCTTTTTAAACTATCCGGGTCTTGGCCTCTATTACCCTACTCGGCAGATTTGATCCCGCATCCGCAACTGTGTTTGCCCAGTACTCCCTATGTCCTTTCTATATTTAAACTTATCTAATTTAAAAATGTTATTTAGTGAGGTCTGCAGCCCTGTCCCCGGGAGTCTACACCCCTGTGTCTGTGCCCTCTTATAAGTCCTCAGAACCCAACTGATGGGGTTGTACTCAAGCAGCCACTTATCTAACGATGTTGCAGTTTGTCCAGATCTACTTTGCAGTTTTTCCTTTTGTTTTTCCTACTTGCAGTTTTTCCTTGATCCCATGTGTGCAGTTTTCCTTGATCTACGTGCATTTTTCCTTGATCTACGTGCGTTTTTCGGGCTTACATGTTTGCTTAAAAACCCATTTGGAAAAGTCCATAGTTATGCAACGAAATCTGTTCATCTTTTTATTAATGTTTTTCTTGGCCGTCAGCAAATAGGGAACTCTCACTCCTCCATTGACCAGAAACAGTGCTGGCCATAGTACCAATCCCAGCGGTACCCCACTTGTTACCTTCCCAGTTCGGACCCTTTTCCCCATAATTTTTGCTTCCTTTCCCTTGGGGGTATGTTTTTTATTCCTTTCTGAAATTCAAGTTTTTGTCCCAGTCCCTTTTGGGTACAATATCAAATGCCTTATTTTCCAAATCTGAGAAACTGCAATCCACTTATTCCTCTTTCCTTCCGTCCTTTTCATAAATTCTAACAGGTTGGCAAGACAAAATTTGAATTTCTGAACCCATTTTTCCCTGGAAACACTTGCACCAAGTGCCACCCTCTGATTATTGTCATTCCCTTCATGCAATGTTTGTCAGAAATTGGTCTGATGTTCAATGTCTGTCTTCTTCCTGAAGGGGAAACTCATTCCTTGTCTTCCAGATCTCTGGCAGAGTCTCCTCTACATTCACTTGTACATCCCTTTGTGTACTCACTTTTGGAAATTTCAGGGTCGTTCCGCTCCTGACCCCCCTTCACTGGTCGCTCTAGGTCCACTCTCTGCTTCATGAGCTTATCAACCTCTTCTTAAATATGTTGGATCCTGCCTCCACTACATCACTTCCAGTTGTTCCATTCCCGACAACTCTATGGCTGAAGAAATACTTCCTAACATCTCTGTGACTCATCTGAGTTTTCCTTGAACCCCTTGTTGCTGTGTCCCCTTTGGGAAAATCCTGTCTCTGTCCACCTTGGCCCATTCCACAGTATTTTGTTTGCCGTTATCATGTCTCCCTAACCCTCCTGTTCTTAGGTTGTCAGGCCGATTTCCTTAACCTTTCTTCATAGGACAATCCCTTACCCGGAATAACCTTGTTGCTAACCTTTGCACTTTGTCTAATTTATTGACGGTTTGACCAGGTGTGGGTTTCAAACTGGTGCATACTCCAGTATGGGCCTGACTTACAGTGTACAGTGTCTTGAAAGATTCCTTACTGGTATCGGAAGGGGCTATTCTAAAGGTTTGCCTGGGCTGCTGCAGCAGTTATCTGGTTGATGTGTGCCCGGAACGTGCTGGGTTATACCCCCCAAATTTTTTCCCCCCAAGGAGGTTTGCACCTTTGGCCACCTAGCCTATACTCTGTCTGCGGTCTTTTGCCCTTTGTCTTCATGACTTTGCATTTAGCAGTGTGTACTCACCTAGTTGTGGGTTGCAGGGTCGTTCATAGCTCTTGGCCCCGCCCCCCCACTGGCCCTACTGGGTCTCCCCTTCCCCAGGGAGCCTTATCATCCTCTTTTTTTAAAGCTATGAATGGATCCTGCCCCCAAATTACATCGTTTCCAACCCTTTCCATTTTAGACAACTTTGGTTGAAGAAATTCTTCCTAACATCCCTGTGATTCATCTGAGTCTTCAACTTCCAGCTTTTTGTTGCTGTGTCCCATCTCTGGAACATTCTGTCTCTTCCACCTTTTAATTTCCCCTCTCAGTATTTTATATTTTCGTTATCATGTCCCCCTTTACCTCCCTGTCCCCCCAATGTCTAAAGGTCGTTTTCCCCAACCTTCCCGAGGACAACCCTTGCTCCGACGCCGGCAAACCTTTGCACTTCTTTGTTTTTTATGTCCCCAGCTAGGGGGGCCCAAACTGGGCCAACTGTATGGGTTTAACAAACCATGGGGGTTCGAACGTTCCTTTAAGATGTCAAATGTTGTTTTAGGTTTGCAGGCCCCATAGCTGCGGCAGTTATTTGGTTGAGTGCCCTCAGGGGGAAGGCCGGGTTATCTCCCCCAAGATCTTTTCCTTGGGAGGTTTTGTTCTTGACTGTACTCCGTTGCGGTCTTTGCCCTTCCAATTTCTTGTTTGACTTGGTTGGGTTGAACTCCAGGAGCCATTCCTGCCCAGGCTCGAAACCTGTATGTGTGTACGCACCTAATTTTTGGGGTCAGAGACTCAGCTCCTGGCCCCGCCTCTTCTCTGTCCGCTACTGGGTCTCTCCCTTTTCCTGCTCCATGAGCTTTATCATCCCCGTCTTAAAACTGTGTATGGTTCCTGCCTCCACTATATCTTTTCTAAACTATTCCACTTCCTGACTACTCGTGGCTGAAGAAATGCTTCCCATCCCTTTGACTCATCTGAGTCTTCAGCTTCCAGTTGGTCCCCTTGTTTCTGTGTTCCCTCTCTGGAACATCCTGTCCTGTCTATTGTCGATTCCCCATATTTTGTGTATGTGTGTGTGTGTGTGTGTGTTGTACTACTGAGTTGTGTTGGCGACAGTGTTCAGATCCAGCATAATTTTTACAGATTTACCATAATCCGGTAAAATTTTTGAGGGGGGTATTTTTTTGGTCATATTAACATTTTTCATAATGCCAGCATAATTTTTGGTCCAGTTGGAATAATTAACTAAAATTTGAAGAAAAAAAAATGTACACTTAAAAATGAAACTATATCGCTGAAGATATTTGAAATTCACCCTAGTCCACCATCCTCCAATACAAGTTTTGAATCTTCCTGACCATATCCCTCTTCCTCAGTCCCCAGACCTCCTTTCTGTGTCCAGTTCCCAGTCAGCCCCCTCCTCCGGGGTTTCCTCAGTCCCCAGACCTATTTTCTGTGTCCAGTTCACCATTTAAGCCCCTCCTCCAGGTTCCCCCAGTCCCCAGACCTCTTTCTGTGTACCATTTGCATCAGTCAGTCCCCTCCAGGTTCCTCAGTCCCGCCCTCCCTGTGTACCAGTTCACCGTCAATTCCCTCCTAGGTTCCTCAGTCCCCGGGCCTCTTTCTGTGTACCAGTTCACCAGTAATGGTACAAACCGGTAATAAATACCGGCAAATGGTTTAAAGAACACTTAAGTCCTTTTTGGGGGACATATTTATATTTTTTTTTTTTTTTTTTTTTTTTTTTTTTTTTTTTTTTTTTTTTTTTTTTTTTTCGGTCCCGGGGTTGATAAGTCCCAAGAACCCGAAACGTTTTCAATAAGTATGCCTAGTGTTTGCTCACGTTTCTAAACCATCAGTCACCTCCTCCGCCTCTCTTCAGTCCCCAGACCTGCTTTCTTTTATCCAAAGGTATCATCCAAAGCTTTCCCTCAAATTTACTTGCACTAATTTACAAAATTCTCTTCCACATCTTCTCCCCATCTTCTCCAATCTTCCCCATCTTCCCACATCTTCCCACAAGGAGTTCAAGTAATTACATCGAAGAAATGAACGACTTGATGAACTGATAATAAAACAAAGTTCCTCGGAAATCAGTGGAAGTATAATAATATACAGTTGTTTTTTCCCCGGTGACTGGATGCTGTGGAGACGCAGTGTTGTGACTGGTGCTGTGGAAACCAGCGTTGTGACTGGGTGCTGGGGAGACGCGGTTTTTCTGGGATGCTTGGGGGGACGCAGCGTTGTGACTGGGTCCCGTGGAGCGCAGGTTGTGACTGGGATGCTGTGGAGACGCAGGTTGTGACTGGGATGCTGGGGGCGCAGGTTGTGACTTCTGTGGAGACGCCAGCGTTGTGACTGGGATGCTGGGAGCAGGGGTTGTGACTGGGATGCTGTGGGGGCAGGTTGTGACTGGGATGCTGGGGGAGAAAGCAGCGTTGTGACTGGGATTCTGTGGAGACGCAGCGTTGTGACTGGGTGCTTGGAAAACGCAGCGTTGTGACTGGGATGCTGTGGGAAAACGCGTGGTTGACGGGTGCTGTGGAGACGCAGCGTTGTGACTGGGATGCTGTGGAGACGCAGGTTGTGACTGGGATGCTGTGGAGACGCAGCGTTGTGATTGGGATGCTGTGGGGCAGTGTTGTGACTGGGATGGTGGGGGGCAGGTTGTGACTTTTGGGGTGCTTGGAGGGGCCCCCCCTTGTGACTGGGAAAAATGTGGGGGCGCAGGTTGTGACTGGGGGGGTGTGGGACGCAGAATTTTTTACTGGGTCTGTGGGGGAGCACCCTTTTTGGGATGCTGTGGGGACGCAGGTTGTGACTGGGATGCTGTGGGGGAAAGCAAAAAATTGTGGGAACCCGGGAAAAATGTGGAGACGCGGGGGTTTTACGATCGGGGAAGGCAGCCGGTGGACTGGGATTCTGTGGGGGGGGGGGGGGTTGTGACTGGGATGCTGTGGAGGCAGCGTTTGACTGGGATTCTGTGGAGACCCGGGTTGTGACTTTGGGGGGGTGTGGGACGCAGCGTTTTTTACTGGGATGCTGTGGGGCAGGTTTTGACCCGGGGGGGTGTGGGGGGGGAGTTTGTGACTGGATGCTGTTTTCACTTAGTTTGGTGGAGTGCTGTGGGGCAGGTTTTGCTGGGATGCTGTAGCGCGGCGTTTTGGGGGCTGGTGGGAGGCGCAGTTTGGGTAGTGCTGTGGGGCCGCTTTGTTGGGCGGGGCTGTGGGGGCCCCCGGGGTTTTTTTTAGTTTTGGGGGGCCCCCGGTTTTGACTGGGATGCTGTAGACGCGGTTATGCTGGAATTTTTGGGGGGGGGCGTTGGCTGGGGTGTGCTGGAGCGCGGTTGTGCTGGAATTTTGGGCCAGTGTTAAACCCGGGGATGTGGAGCCGGGTTTGGGGGTGAGTCTGGGAGGCTGTTTTTCCCGGGGTGCCTTGGGGCGGCGTTGGCTGGGATGCTGTAGACGCGGCGTTGTGGCCGGGATGCTGTGGGGGCAGGGTTTTTCTGGGTCTGGGGGTTTTGCTGTGATGCGGTCAGTGCTGTAGCTGCCCCGGGGGTGCTGTAGTCTGGGGTCCCCCGCTGTAGGGCTGCGGTCAGTGCTGTAGTTCGGGAGTGCTGTAGCTGGGGTCAGTGCTGTAGCTGCGGTTGTGCTGTAGTTTTGGGTCAGTGCTGTAGCTGCGGTCAGTGCTGAGCTGGGTTAGTGCTGTAGTCCAGGTCAGGTAAGCGCTGGTCAATGCTGTAACTGCGGGCGTGCTGATTTTGCGGGAGTGCTGGAGCTGCGGTCAGTGCTGTGCTGCGGGCGTGGTAGCTGCGGGGGGTGCTGTGTCTGCCGGGGCCCGGGGGGAGCCGGTCGTGCCCCCATCTGCGGTTGGCTGTAGTCTGCGGTCAGTGTTGGGTCTGGGGGGTCGTGCTGGAGTCTGCGGTCAATGCTGTAGTCTTTTTCCCCCCTTTTTAAAAAGGGTGTGGGGAAAATCCAGTCTGAATCGAGGATTTGTGAACGCAAGTATTTCTTAACTGGGTTCAGGGCTTTTTAAAGTCCCGGCTCCCAAAAAAGGGGCCCCAAAAAAAAAGGTATCCGCATTTTGTAACCCGCGGTCGAGTGTAGGTTGGGCAAAGGCTGGCCCCCCCGCGGGTTTTTGTGTTTAATCTGCCCATGTGATCTGCTTTTGTGCTTTTTCCCCCCAGCCCCGGGAAACCCCTTTTTTTTTTTTTTTTGAAAAAGTGGTTTTCCGGCTGAAAAACGGGGTTTTTTTTTTAGAATGGGTTTGTTTAAAGTTGGGGTTTTTGGGTTATAACCCCCTTTTGCGGAATGTGAAATTCAAAAATTAGTTTGGGGAAAAATTTTTGATTGTGGAAAGTCCCTTTTTTTGGTCGAAACTGTAAATTCTGGGGGTTGCCCGGAATTTGTCTTACTTTCTTTCTGAAAATGCGGGTTTTTTCCCCAACCGGAGGCATCCCGGCCGGTTTTTTTCTGGGTCAAAAATTTTAAGTTGCGGGTTTTTGTGTAGTTCCCCTCCCGGGGGCGTTTGGGAAAAAAGCCTTTTGGGTTAAGCTTGGGGGGGGCAGTGCCACTGCAGGGTTTCTGTTTAAGGGAGTGTTTACTGAGGCCCGTTTTTGTCCCCTGTTTCCCCAAAATGCTTTAGTTGCAGTAAATCCTTTTTGGGGTTGCGGGTCAGTTTAACCCGCGGGTAGTGGGCCATTTTCCGTCAATTTTTGTTTTTGGGGGATCTTTTACCCCCGGGGGGAAAAACCCTTTCCCCCAGTGCCCCTTTATTCCCCCGTGGAAAATTTTTTCCCGTTCTTAGTTTTTTAAAGAAAAACCCAGGGTTTGGGTTATTTTCTTTGCTGCCCCGGGGGTTTTTAAACTGCGCCCCAAATCGTTTGCTCCCTTGTTGCTGGGGCTGGTCCTTTTTTAGTCAGTGTGTAACTGCCCAGTCCCCCCTTTAGTCTGGGTTTAAAAATTTCGAAAAACCCCGGGGTCTGGTGTGGTTCGGTTTGCTGAAAAATCTTTTTCGTAAAAACCGCACCCCTTTTGACTTTGGGGGTGCCAAAAACTGAGATCCAGTTTTGGGAAACCCGGGAAAAATTCCTTGTAATTTTTTCCCCTTGGGGTAGCCTTTCGGCTAAAAACTTGTGTCCGGTTCAATCCCGGTTGGGTCAGTTCTGGAGATTTAAAAACCTTGGCCCCGTAGTCTCCCTATTCTGGGGGTCCGGTCCAATCCAAAACCAAAACTTTTTTTCAGGGGGCCCCGGGGGGCACGGTCGGGTTTGGCCCCTTCCAAGGTTTTAGTGGCCCGTGGTTGGCGAATTTCCGTTTTTGTGGTTTTTTCCCCTTTTTCCCCGTGTTTGGCGGGCGGGGAGCTGGGGGTTTAAAAATTTTAGCTCCCCCCCCAAGCCCTCTCATCCCGTTGGGGGTTTGAAAAAGGGGCTTGGAAAAAGTCCCCCGGGAAAAATTTTCTTCACCATTTTTCCCCCAAAAACCCTCCTGCCACCCCGGGGTTTTTGGGGGAACTGGTCCGTGTTTTAAAAAGGGGGTACCTCAATCCCTGTGTAACGGGGAAAAGGGGCCCGAAGTGGGGTTATTTTAGCTGCAAGGTTAATTTCCCCGTTTTCTTCGGTCCCGTGTGATCCCCCTCAATCAAAAATTGAGTTCCAGTCGAGTTTGCCCCTCCAAAATGTTTAACGCCTTTTAATTTGGATTGGGGGTTTAAAATGTTCCTGATAGTTTGTATTTGGGGTTTTTGTGTTTTGGGGAAATTCTTGTATTCTCTTTTTTTGGGGGTTTTTAGTTCTTGAGCTGGGTTCAATGTTTAAATGCCCAGTCTTTTGGGGTTGGGGTTTCCCATTTTTGGGGGAATTTTTTCCCAAACAGTCCTAAAAAAGGGTTTAGAAAAATTTTTTTTTTTTTTTAGTTTTTTGTGATCTTTTTTTTAAATTCCCCGGTGCTTAGTTGGGTTTTAGTCCGTAAACCTGGGGTTTAAGTTTTTTTTATTTGCGGGAAAAATGCGGGAAATTGGGGGCCCCTTTGGGGCCCATTTTTCCCGGGAGTGTTGTAGTCGGGGCCATCGTGCATCCCCCGGTCCCCGGGTTGTCTTTCGGTCACCCGGGGGTTTTCCCGGTTTTAATTTCCCCTGGGCGGGGGTCGGGCCTGTGGCCCCGCCTTTTTGCCCCAGCGCCCGGGGGGCCCCGGTTTAGTTCCTGGACTGAGTCAGGCAGGGGGCCCGGCTTTTTTGGCCCCCTTTCCCAAAAGTATTGGGGCCCAAAACCCAAGCTCTTTGTCTTTTAAATTTTTTCCAAAAAACTTTAAAAAACCCCAACCAAGGGGGGCTGGGGTCAGTGCTGTGGGGGCGGTCAGTGTTTAAATTTTTGCGTTAGTGCTGTAGCCTGGGGGGCTGAGTCGGAATGCTGTAGTCGGGGTTTTTAGTGCTGTAGCTGCGGTCAATTTTAGACTGGGGGCAGTGCTGTAAATGCGGTCAGTGTTAAAATCTGCGGTTGTGATTTTCTTGGCGGGAATTTTTTTCAAAAAATTGCGGTCAGTGCTGTGTCTGGGGGTAATGCTTGGGCTGCGTCAGTGCTGTGACTCGGTCAGTGTTTTGTCTGCTTAGTGCTGAGCTGCGGTCGGTGTAGTCTGGGGGTTTTTTCTGAGTCTCCCCGGGAGGTGAACTGCGGTCAGTGTGGGCGGGGGCAGTGTTTTAGCTGCGGTTAGTGGGCTGGGGGGTGGAGCTGGGGGTCAGTGCGGGGGGGCGGGGTCAGTGCTGAGTCTCCCCCAGTGCTGTAACTGGGGTCGGGGCGGGAAATGCGGTTGGGGCTGTAACCCCGGGGGGTTTATGCTGGGGCTGCGGTCGGCTGATTGCGGTCAGTGTGATCTGCGGCAGCGAAACGGCCACAATAAAATGTCCCTTGGGGTTTTTGTGTTTTTTTTTCCCCCAAAACAAAAAAGTAAAAAGCGTTTTTCCCTTTTCCCCCCCAGGGGCTTTATCAATCCCCAAAAAACTGTTTTGTTTTATAAGTCCCTGGGGGCGAAACTTTTTTAATAAAGGACCGCATTTTACTGTATTTGTGTCTGTTTCCACGATACAGTCTGGGGATTTGAGTCGTGAGCAACCCCCCCGTAACAGCCCGGTTTTTTTAGACCCTGTTCCACCATGAGGCCTGGTCTCAGATGGGGGGGCTTGACCCCGAAACCCCCTCCAGGTAAAAAAAAGTGTGTGTGTGGTTCACCTTTTTGGGTTGCAGGGGGCCCCAAAGCTCCTTTGGGCCCCCCCCCCTTCCTGGGCCTTGTCCCTCCCCCCCCCCATGAGCCCAAAGTGCTCTTCTTAAACTATGTATGGATCCCCTCCACCACTCAGGGGGTTTTTTGTGTGTGTGTGTGTGTGTGTGTGTGTTTTTTATTTTTTTTGTGTTGTGTGTGTGTGTGTGTGTGTGTGTGTTGGGAGTGGGGGTGGGGGTGGGTTTTGGGGGGGGGCCGGGGCCGGGGGTTTTTAGGGCACTCCCGTCAAAAACCCCCATCACCCACATCTTGCCCCCGTTATCCAGTCCGCCCCTTCACCCACACCTGAGCACTCACACACACACCTCCCTTTACCCACACAACCCCCGCCTTTACACACACACCCTGTCCTTTACACACACCTGATCACCCCCCCCACACCTGAGCACTCCCCCCACCTGCCCCCCACACACACCTTTTCACATACACCTGATCACCCACCCACCTGGTCTCCCCCACACACCCCCGGCCCTCCCCCCGCGCCCCCCACCCCCCCTGGCCTCCCCCCACCCGCCCCCCCCCTGAGCACATCACACACCCGCCTTCCCCACACCTGAACACTCCCAAAAACCGCCCCACACACCCCCCCCCCTCCCCCACCCGAACAACCCCCTTTTAGCCCTCAAAACACACCTGAGAAAGGGGGGAAACCCCCCGCGAAAAAAAAGGGTTTAAAGGAAAAAAAGGGGCCCGACGACACTGGAGGACAGGGGGGGTTGGGGGGGACATGATAACGACATATAAAATACTGCGAGGAAAAAGGGGGACAGGGCAGGATGTTCGGGCCAAAAGGGGGGCCTTTTGGAAAATTAAAAACCCCGTGAGTCAAAGTTATGTTGGAAATATTTCTTCAGTCATAGAGTTGTCGGGGAAATGGGCATTCCCGGGGAAAAGATGTGGGGGAGGCAGGAACCATACATTTTTTTAAAACGAGGTTTGATAAAGCCCCGGAGCGGGGGGAAAACGAGGACCTATAGCGATCAGTGAAGAGGCGGGGCCAGGAGCTATGAATCGACCCCTGAAAAAAAATAGGTGAGTAAAACCTGCCCTCACCAAAAAACATCCACAAACAAATAGAAGGCATTCTTTTCCCAAAAGTACCCCATCCTTTAAAACCCCCTCTTAAAAAACTTTCAAAACCAAACCAAACTTATCCTACCCCCAAACTATCCTGAAGGATATCCTGGGGAAAAAATTTCTTACTTAAACATTAAAAACGAAACCCCGGGTTTTTTTACCCCAATCTAACAACCAAACCCCCTTTTAAAATTTTCTAAAATTTTTAAAAAACTTAATCTATTCAGACTTAACCTAACTTAACTTAATCTTTTTTAAAAAAACCTAACTTACCCAAAAAAAAACCAAACAAACCCCCAAACCTATCCAGTCCAAACCCTACCAACATTATAACTTAATATTTAAAAAAACTAATGTAAAAAACCCCTTTGTTGTTTTCTAGGTACCCAAACCCCTTTTTAACCTTTTTTTAAACCCAGCAAATCCGATTTAAACCTAATTTCCCAACCCAAATTTGGGGGATATATAACATCAAAAAATTTTTTCATAACCCAACCTAAGTTTTCCCAAAATTTCCCCAACCCTTTTAACCCCAACCCTTTTAACCCCAACCTCCCTTTTTAACCCCTTTGACAACGGGGGTTATTGAACAAAATTAGAAAAAACCCCCAAAAAAACCGTTTATATAATACATGGTAAAAAGGCGGGGGAAAATAGGCTTGGGGGGGGGGTTAGTGAAGGCTTAGTAAAAGGGGAGTGGGGGGGGTTATAGATAGGCTTAGTAGGGGGGGTTAGTAGGGGGGGTTAGTGGGGGGGGTTAGTAGATAGGCTTAGTAAAAAGGGGGGGGGAAAGGGGGGTTAGTAGGGGGGGTTTTCTGGATGGGGGCAGCTGTCTGGATAGGGGGCGGGGGTTTAACTTCTTATGTGTGCAGACCAAAACACTGTTTTTTTTTATATATATCTTAAAGTGCAGTAGATTTTAAATTTAAAAAAAATCAAATTTTTTTTTTAAATCTCTTTTTTTTGAACTTAAAAAAAAAATAAATATCCCCATAAAAAAAAATAAAAAAAAATTGGGGGGAAAATTAAAAATTTTTTTTAAAGGTAACAATGACCAAAAAAAAAATAATAATAATAATAATAAAATTTAAAAATAATAAAAAAAATTTTAAAAATAATAATAATAATAATAATAATAATAATAATAATAATAATAATAATAATAATAATAATAATAATAATAATAATAATAATAATAATAATAATCTTTATTTCTACAAGTACATGATACAACTTATACAGACCATAGCTGACATCAATGACATACTATATAGAAAGTCCCTGGTTATGCAGAGCATTTCCCACAACTTGGGTTTAAATTTTTCTCCCAGGATGCGACCCACACCAGTCCACTAACACCCATGTACCTACTTTTCCGCTAGGTGAACAGGGGCAGCAGGTGTCTTAAGGAAACACGTCCTAAAGTTTCCACCCGTACCGGAGATCAACCCCAGGACCACTGTGTGTGAGCTGAGTGGGTACCAATCGAGCAACGGGACAAGAGCGTTGTCACACATTATCTTACTGAAAATCAACACCAGCTGTGAGGGAGTGAAGGTGGTCATACACCAGCTGTGTGGAGGAAGGTGGTCACACACCAGCTGTGTGGGAGTGAAGGTGGTACACATTGACTTAGTGATTTGCAGTAAAGTCCTCGAAGAGCAGTTGCCCCGTGGCCTGGTGGCTAAAGCCCCTCGCTTCAACCGGCGAGGGTCCGGGTTCGATTTTCCCCTCGAGGGGAGAAACATTGGGCGTGTTTCTTTTCACCGGTTGTCCATGTTATGGGGCTGGAGGACTTTTTGGGGCTGAAGGACTTTTTGGGGACTTCTGGGGTTTAAGGACTTTTTTGGGGGCTTCTGGGGGTGAAGAACATTATGAAGGCTTCTGGAGCCAGCCCCTGGCGCCACCACTCGCAGACATGTGGGGGAGATGTCTGAACTGGAAGACATACAGAGAACATTTCCCATGCAGAGAGGCATTAGAGCATAAAAATTACTGGAAACGCCTGAAAACACTGGACACGTATTCGCTGGAGTGAAGGAGAGAGATACATGATAATATATACATGGAAGATACTGGAGGGGCTGGCCCTTAATCTAAAACCCCCGCCATAAGAATGTAGCGGAGGAAACATGGGGGGGAAGCATGGTAGTAAGATATAAAATGTAGTTAATGGAATTTTTGTTTGGGGTATTGTTTTTGTAAGGCCTAGTGATGGATCCGGGGCGTTATTTTTTCCGGGCACCCCCCAGGTATACGAGGGGCCCATTCAAATCTCAATTTTTTCGAGATTTAAAAAGTCCCTGGAGGGCGAAACGTCGGTATATAATACTGTGGATAAACATGGGAGGAGTGTAATCCAGTGAAAAAAGAGATGCCATGGGCACAATAAGAGAGCACTGTATCAACATTCGGGGAAACACACTATTTAAGTAAGACACATGTGCAGCAGTTAGGATTTTTTATTCCGAAACGTTTCGCCCACACAGAGACTTCTTCAGTAGATGAGGTGGCGAGTACAAATAGGGAGTACACACACAAAAATACACAGACCAACAGATAAAACAAAACAGAATACACACATACACACACACAAAATACATACACACAAACCAACAGACAGAAAACGCACACAAATACACACATACATACAGACCAACATACAGAGACAGATACATATACACACATACTGTAAACAAACCACCAGACACACACACACACACACACACACACACACACGGGGTAGACTAGAAGTGTCTCTGTTCCAAAATGATGTGAAATTAATGAGGAGAATCACACGGATGAAGACCAAGCAGGACTTCAAAGAGACCTGGACAAGCTTGACATCTGGTCTAGCAACTGGCTTTCGAATTTAACCCCACCAAATGCAAAGTCATGAAGATCGGGGAAGGGCAAAGAAGACCGCTGACAGAGTACAGGCTAGGTGGGCAAAGGCTACAAAACCCCATCAAACGAGAAAGACCTTGAGGTGAGTATAACGCCAAGCACGTCTCCGGAAAAACACATCAAACCCGATAAACCCCGGGGGAGCATATGGGCGACTGGCAAACCTAAGATTAGCGTTCCGTTACCTTAACAAGGAATCGTTCAAGACACTGTATACCGTGTACGTCAGGCCCATACTAGAATATGGCACCAGTCTGGAACCCACACTGGTCAACACGTAAAGAAACTAGAGAAAGTGCAAAGGTTTGCGACAAGGTTAGTTCCACAACTCAGGGGTCGGGTCTTATGAAAAAAAGGTTGGGGGAAATGGGACTAACAACACGGGATGAAAAAAGGGGTCAGAGGAGACATGAAAACGACATACAAAATACTGCGGGAATTGACAAGGTAGACAGTGACAGGATGTTCCAGGGGGGAACACAGAAACAAGGGGACACAACTGGAAGCTGAAGACTAGATGAGTAAAAGGGGATGTTAGGAAGCATTTCTTCAGCCACAATAGCCCGGAAGTGGAATAGTCTAGGGGAAAGATATAGGGAGGCAGGAACCATACATAGTTTTAAGACAAGGTATGATAAAACTCATGGGGCAGGAGAGCAGAGACCCAGTAGCAGACAGCGAAGAGGCGGGGCCAGGAGCTGAGTCTCGACCCCTGCAACCACAATTAGGTGAGTACACAGACCAACACACCACACACCAACACACACACAGACCAACACACCCACACACCAACACACCCAAACACCAACACACACAGGACCCAAAACACCCACACCAACACACACAGACCAACACACCACACACCCAACCCAAAAACCCAAAACACACACAACCAACACACCCAAACACCAAACACACACACACAGACCAACAACACACACAGACCAAAACACACACAGACCCCAAAACACACACAGACTTTCCCCCGCTCTTATTTACGTCATTGCATTTTTCTTGGAACTCTGTATTAACTGTCTCTATGACAACCATCTGTGGTGGGTCACAGTGGTGGGGCACTGGTGGTGAGTCACAGTGGGGGCCGCTGGGGGGGGTTTGGGGGTGAGTCAATGGTGGGTCGCTGGGGGTGGGTCACTGGTGGTGAGTCACAGTGGTGGGTCCCAAAGATGGGTCATCGGTGTGAGTCACAGTGGTGGGACACTGGTTGTGGGTCAGAGTGGTAAGTCACAGTGGTGGGTCTGGTGGGGGTTATAGGACCAGTGGAAAAACTTGGGGGGTCCCGGAGGGGGGCCACAATGGCGAGTCCCAGGTGGTGCGTCACTGGTTGTGGGTCAGAGTGGTGGGCCCCAGTGGTGGGTCACAGCTATGGGTCACAGTTTGTGAGTCACAGATGGTGGATCGCAGCTTGTGGGTCCCCTGGTGGTGGGGTCACAGCTGGTAGGTCACAGATGGCCGCCACTGACAAACACTAAAAAAAAAAAAATCCTATATATTTCGGCTAACTTAGGTCATCTTCGTTACAGACTAATTTTTTTTCATTTAAATGTTCAGTAACCCCAAAGATCAGTCAAAAGACTGAGACCCCAAAAGAGTTGTTCAGAACGAAAACAAAAAACGGCCTACATCACAATTTCTCTCTTAGGCCTATCCCCAGTTGACTTTAAGCAAATTATCGACCGCATTCCCACGTACTGTGTCTGGCCCGACTCTGGCATCGTGGAGGGAAAAATACTGGATGCTGGTGGGATTCACAGAGTCACTCCTACATTCCTCACGTCCTAGTATTGATAAAGCCACTGGGGTTTGGGGAAACGTCTACAGATATACCCAGATGTTGCACATACCATTCATTTCGACATGGTCTTAGATGTTTTAAGATAAAAATTATGCTCAGGTTGTGTACACTCATCTGGCGAAAGTCTTGGACAAGGGAAACCCTAGTCTGATACATCATTAAATACATGTGAGGAATTAGTGGAAAAGTGGGGACATGTTTCTTACTTTCTTAAATGATTTGGGGAAAAAAATAATTTATTATTATTATTATTATAATTATTATTAAAATTATTATTAATTATTATTATTATTTTGAGGAAGCAGTGAACCCATAGGGATCATAGAGTGAATGGAGGTAAGTCATCTGGAAGATAGTAGCTCTGATTCCTTGGATGGAGAACCCTTCCGAGGGGCCCGGGGACCAGTTTTTAGTTAGTTATGACATGGTGGAACTTTGGAATGACATGATGGAACTTTGGGGAATAACATGATGGAACTTTTATAATGACATAGAACTTTCTAACGACATGATGGAACTTTGGAATGACATGATGGAACTTGGACAATGACAATGGGGAAATTGGGGAATGACTGGAACTTGGACAATGACTGATGGAACTTGGACAATGACATGATGGAACTTGGACAATGACATGGGGGAACTTGGGTAATGACATGATGGAACTTGGAAAAACATGATGGAACTTGGGTAATAAAAGGGTGGAACTTTTGATAAAAGACATAGAACTTTGGGTAATGACATGGAACTTGGGGAATGACATAATGGAA
>WNWK01013185.1:0-56300 GCA_009830355.1 Cherax destructor
CCCACCAAGTGCAAGGTAATAAAGATGGGAAAGGGGGAAAAAAAACCAGGGAAAATACAGTCTTTTAAAGACTACAAACCCCCTTGGGGGTTAATATCAAAACACACCGGGCCACGTCAAAAGCTGCAGCATAGGGCGATTGCAAACCTAAGAATTGCTTCCCCCATCCTCTAAAAGAAATCTTTCAGGATTTGAAAAGTGTATTCCAGCTCATACGGGTATGCAGCAGCAGGGGGAACAAACCTGGTAAATTAAGAAATTAAAAAAAAGTGAAAGGTTTTGAAACAAGATAGTCCCAAAGTAAGGGTTTTGGGAAAAATTTTCAAGAAAGGGGAGGGTATCAGCCCTTTCGCACCCTGGGGGAATTGAGTGACTCAACCCCCCCGGAAGGGGGAAAATGGCGCTTTTTTCTGATCAAAGAATTGTTCCGAGAGGGAGCATCAAAAGTCACCCACCTCGTTTGCCCAAGTGTTATTGCTTTGAGTGATAATAAATGAAAAAAAATCTTTTTTTAACGGAAAACCTCATCCTTTAATGGGGGGGAATAATCACTGGATAGACAGATTTATCCCGTGCCCCGGACGGCCCCGGGCCAGATTGCTTTGACTGGAACGAGAAACGTTTTTTAGGGGGGAAACGAAAAGAACAATAGTAATTCTCGCTTTTTTGCCGTGACAATTTTAAAACCTTGGTAGAACTATTGCAAAGCATAACTATTTTCCCTTTTTGTGAAATTACCCAAAAAAAACCAAATCTTAAAAAACAGTGAAAAAGGGGATGTTAAAATTTCCCGACTGTGGGAGGAAATGCGAACCTCAAAAGACACTACTCTCATCTAAAAGCCACGTGGTTTTCTCAGCCCCCCCGCTCACATTGAAACAGCGAGGTAGGTATCAACTCCTTAAACATGGAAGGCTTTTTGAGATCGGGGATTGGCCGTCCATGGAGGAAGAGGTGGGGTTTTTTGAGCCCAAAAAGAAATTTTTTATTCAGCATCATGTAAATTATATGTGAAATATATTTTTGGAAAATTTTTTATTTCTTACTTGAGCCCCCGGGGGGGGGTTGACCCCTCAAAAACCCCCCGGGGGCGGCGGGGGACTTGAGCAATAAAAAAATTTTTTTTTAACCTTTTTAATTTGGGAAAGCCCAAAAGCCCAAGGGAAAGGAAGGGGAAAAAGACCTGACGACGCTGGAAGCAGGGGAGGAAGGAAGATAGCAATATAAAAATACTGAAAGGAATTTAAGGTACAGAGAATGTTCCATAGATGGGGCACAAACAAGGGTTCAAAAAGAGGTTGACGACTCAGATGAATCACAAGGATTTGGGGAAGATTTCTTGGCCGAAGAGTTGGGGGAAAAATAGTCGGAAGGGTGGGGAGGCAGGATAACATAGTTTTAAGAAGAGGAGATAAAGCCTTGGGGAGGAAAGGACTTTTGGGCCGGATGAAAGGGGGCCCGGAGTTAACGGCCCCCCCAACCACAATAGGTGAACAAGATGTAGTGGAGGGAGGAACTGTCGGTTTAAGTAGCTATGAAAAGACGGGAGCAGGGGAGAGGGCCAGTAGGGCTTTGGAGTACAATTGGGGGAGTACACACACACCCCTCTACAAACAAAAACATCACCCCCCCTTTTCCCTTACCCCACTAACCCCCCCCCGGGGTATCCATCTTCCAAACCCAATCCTTATCTAGAAATTTTCCCACTTTTCCTCCCCCCCTACTTTTCTCTCTCCTTTTTCCCTCTCCCTTTTTTTCCCTCCCCCTCCCCCACCCATCCCCCATTCTTTCCCCCTTTCCCCTTCCTTCCACTCCTTTCCATCTACCCCCCCTTCCCACCCCCCCTCCATCACTCCCCCCTGCCCCTGCCTCCCTCTTTCCTTTTTTTCCTCCCCCTCCTCCTCTGCCCCTCCCCCTTTCCCCCTTCTTTCCCTTATTACTTCCTCCATATTTGCCCCCCCCCACCTCCCATTACACCCCCCTTCCTACCCACACTCCCCCACACTCACATTTCACCACACACCCCCACTTTTTTTCTTCCCCTCACACAAAAAATCCCCCATCCCTCTCCCCTCCCCACCCCCCAACCCCCCCCTCCCTCCCCCATCCCCACCCCCCCCCCCTCATTTTCCCTCTCTTTTCTCCTTTCCCCCCCCCCCCCCCCCTATCCCCAAATTTTTTCCCCCTCCCCCATTCTATCTGTTTTCCCCTTCCCCCCTAGTCCCCCAACCCCCTCTTCTTTTCTTCCCCTTCCCTTTTTTTTTCACTCCCCCCCTAAAAAAAAAAAAAGGTATGGACTGAGGGACCCGGGAAGGAAAAAATTTCCTTTTCAAAAAAGAATGGATGGAAGAGCGGAAAAGGAGGAAAAGAGTGGGAGAGAAAACTAGGGGAAATTTCTGCAAAAATGGAGAGAGAGCTGTCTGTGAAACTGGAAAAGAGGTTGGAGGAGGAGAAGAAGAATTGGGAGTCACAAGCTGAAGCTGCAGTAGCCAGGATAAGGGGCCTAGAAGTTGAGGTAAACAGGCTGAAGCAGGATACAGGGGTATTGACCAGAAAAGACACAGCATCAAGGGGGCCCATCGGGAAGGAAGGAGATATAACTAACACTACGGCCGATCTGCCTACCAAGCAGGACCAAGGAACAAAGGGGGTGAGAAGCTGGGAGCAGGTGGAGAGGGTATCAGGGCAAATGCTGAGAAACGATCACTCCACCAAGAGCTACAGGAAGAAAAAAGGGAGAAAATGGCCATATACAGACAGGAACCAGAGTCGCAGAGGGAGAAGCAATGGGAGGAGGAGAGGGCAAAGGCAGTGTTTATTCATGGGCTGCAGGAGAATGAGGGAAGGACACACACTGAAAGACGGCAGGCAGAAAGAAAGGAAATTGAGAGCATACTCAAAGAAAAAGGCGAAGAAGACATGTCCGAGATTTAAATTTTCAAAGAATAGGGGGGTACTCGAAGGGGAGAAAACAACCGCTCAAGCTGATTCTCAGGACAGAAACATAGCGGGACAGAATCCTCCAAATGAAACCACGACTGAAGGAAACGGGAGAATACAAGTGGGTGTTCTTAGACCGGGACAGAACAAAAACAGAATGACAGCAGCTGAGGGAGAGGGCACAAAGGCGGAAGGAGCTACGAGGAGAGACAAGAACAGAATCAGTAGAGGACAACCCGAGCAGGGCAGAGCAACAAGAACAAGCACACATAGAACCATCTCCAACAACCAACAACCAAGCACACTATCCCAACACAAGCTACAAACCAAATTCACAGCCCCCACTCAACAACACTCCACCATAGAATCCCACAGTACACCGCCAGGTCCCCCACCCTCGCAGACCCCCCAAAACACAGTGTTAGAGAGGAAACTGAAGGTATGGTACACTAATGCTGATAGAATAACAAATAAGTGGGAGGAGTGGCACGAAAGAGTCAAAGAGGCATCACCGGATATAATAGCTCTCACAGAAACTAAGCTCACAGGTATGATAACAGATGCCATCTTCCCAATGGGATATCAGATCCTGAGGAAAGACAGAGAGAACAGAGGGGGTGGAGGAGTGGCACTGCTGATCAAAAACCGATGGGATTTTGAAGAGCTGGAGAGAGGAGACAGAGGAGAAACTGGGGATTACATAGTAGGACTGCTACAGTCTGGAGGTCCCTGATCATGAGTGACTTCAACCATAAGGAAATCGATTGGGAGAGCTTAGAGCCACATGGGGGCCAAGAAACGTGGAGGGCTAAGATGCTGGAGGCGGTACTGGAAAATCTCATGTACCAACACGTAAGGGACACTACCAGAGAGAGAGGAGAGGACGAACCAGCGAGACTGGACCTAGTATTCACCCTTAGTAGTGAAGATATTTCATCACACATGAAAGCCCCCTTGGGGCCAGTGATCATATGGTTCTAAGCTTCGAATATATAGTAGTGTTACATGTGGAGGGGGAAGCAGGAAGGGCTGCACGAATGAAGCCAAACTACAAGAAAGGTGACTACGTGGGCATGAGGAACTTCCTGCACGGAGTTCAGTGGGACAGAGAGCTGGCAGGGAAGTCAGTAGACGAGATGATGGAATATATGACAACAATTTGCAAGGAAGCTGAGGAGAGGTTTATACCCAAGGGTAACAGGAGAAGCGAAAAAGCCAGGATGAGCCCATGGTTCACCCAAAGGTGGAGGGAAGCCAAAACCAAGTGTACAAGGGAATGGAAGAGGTACAGAAGGCAAAGAACCCTGGAGAATATGGAGAGCAGTCGTAGGGCCAGAAATGAATATGCACAGGTCAGAAGGGAGGCCCAAAGACAGTATGAGAATGACATAGCAGCGAAAGCCAAATCTGACCCAAAGCTGCTGTACAGCCACATCAGGAGGAGGACAACAGTCAAGGACCAGGTGATCAGGTTGAGGAAGGAAGGAGGGCAGGTCACAAGGAATGTGAAGTGTGTGAGGAGCTCAACATGAGATTCAAAGAGGTGTTCACAGAGGAGATAGAAGGGCCTCCAGAACGGCAGAGAGGTAGGGTACACCATCAGGTGCTGGACACAATACACACAACTGAGGAGGAAGTGAAGAGGCTACTAAGCGAGCTAGATACCTCAAAGGCGATGGGGCCGGATAACATTTCTCCATGGGTCCTGAGAGAGGGAGAAGAGGAGCTATGTGTACCCCTAACAACAATCTTCAACACATCTATCGAAACAGGGCAACTACCTGAGATATGGAATACAGCAAATGTAGTTCCAATTTTTAAAAAAAGGAGACAGGAATGTAGCACTAAACTACAGACCAGTGTCACTGACATGCATAGTATGCAAAGTCATGGAGAAGATAGTCAGGAGAAGAGTGGTGGATCACCTAGAAAGGAATGAACTTATCAACGACGGCCAACACGGTTTCAGGGACGGGAAATCCTGTGTCACAAACCTACTGGAGTTCTACGACAGGGTGACAGCAATAAGACAAGAGAGAGAGGGGTGGGTAGATTGCATATTCTTGGATTGTAAGAAGGCATTTGACACAGTTACACACAAGAGGCTAGTGCAGAAGCTGGAGGACCAGGCAGGGGTAACAGGGAAGGCACTACTATGAATCAGGGAATACCTGTCAGGAAGACAGCAGCGAGTCATGGTACGTGGCGAAGTGTCAGAGTGGGCGCCGGTGACGAGTGGGGTTCCACAGGGGTCAGTCCTAGGACCAGTGCTGTTTCTGGTATTTGTGAACGACATGATGGAAGGAATAGACTCTGAAGTGTCCCTGTTTGCAGATGATGTGAAGATGATGAGAAAAATTCAATCGGACGAGGACCAGGCAGAACTACAAAGGGAACTGGACAGGCTTCAAGCCTGGTCCAGCAATTGGCTCCTGGAGTTCAACCCCTCCAAGTGCAAAGTCATGAAGATTGGGGAAGGGCAAAGAAGACCGCAGACGGAGTACAGCCTAGGGGGCCAGAGACTACAAACCTCACTCAAGAAAAAAGATCTTAGGGTGAGTATAACACCAGGCACATATCCTGAGGCGCACATCAACCAAATAACTGCTGCAGCATATAGGCGCCTAGCAAACCTAAGAACAGCATTCCGACATCTTAACAAAGAATCGTTCAGGACCCTGTACACTGTGTACGTTAGGCCCATACTGGAGTATGCAGCGCCAGTTTGGAACCCACACCTAGCCAAGCACCTGAAGAAGCTCGAGAAAGTGCAAAGGTTTGCAACAAGACTAGTCCCGGAGCTAAGGGGTATGTCCTACGAGGAGAGGTTAAGGGAAATCGACCTGACGACACTGGAGGACAGGAGAGATAGGGGGGACATGATAACAACATATAAGATACTGAGAGGAATTGACAAAGTGGACAGAGAAAGAATGTTCCAGAGAACAAGGGGACACAGTTGGAGCAACAAGGGGACACAGTTGGAAGTTGAAGACTCAGATGAATCACAGGGATGTTAGGAAGTATTTCTTCAGTCACAGAGTGGTCGGGAAGTGGAATAGTTTAGGAAGTGACGTAGTGGAGGCAGGCTCCATACATAGCTTTAAGAAGAGGTATGATAAAGCTCATGGCGCAGGGAGAGTGACCCAGTAGCGGCCAGTGAAGAGGCGGGGCCAGGAGCTATGACTCGACCCCTGCAACCACAACTAGGTGAGTACAACTAGGTGAGTACACACACACACACACACACACACACACTCACATACACTCACACACACACACATACACACACACACACACACACACACACATACATACACACACAAACACTCACATACACACACAAACACTCACATACACACACATACGCCCCCGGTGGCCTAGTGGGTAAAGCTCTCGCTTCACGCACGGAGGGGCCGGGTTCAATTCCCGGTGGGGCAGAAACATTTCGAAGTGTTTCCTTACACACACACACACACACACACATATATACAACAGGCCTAGTGTCTAATCGACATGTGCCTAGGACAAAATGGTAACTAACACACACACACACACACAAAGGTTTGCGACAAGGCTAGTTCCACAACTCAGGGGTCTGTCCTATGAAGAAAGGTTGAGGGAAATAGGACTAACAACACTGGAGGAAAGAAGGGTCAGAGGAGACATGATAACGACATACAAAATACTGCGGGGAATCGACAAGGTAGACAGGGACAGGATGTTCCAGAGAGGGAACACAGAAACAAGGGGACACAACTGGAAGCTGAAGACTCAGATGAGTCAAAGGGATGTTAGGAAGCATTTCTTCAGCCACAGAGTAGTCAGGAAGTGGAATAGTCTAGAGAAAGATATAGTGGAGGCAGGAACCATACATAGTTTTAAGACGAGGTATGATAGAGCTCATGGAGCAGGGAGAGCAGAGACCCAGTAGCGGACAGCGAAGAGGCGGGGCCAGGAGCTGAGTCTCGACCCTGCAACCACAAATAGGTGAGTACAATTAGGTGAGTACACACACACACACACAAACACTCACATACACACACACACACGGAAATGAAGGTCTTTTTACCTCGGAACATATACAATGCAGTTTTGCCACAAATTTCGGGTGCTGGGAAACCTTAGTCGTAACTTTAAAATAACATTATGTTACCCAACAAAGCTAATGTATCCTTGTGTGTCTAGATGCAGCCGTAATGTAGACTGAAGTATAACTAACCATGGCGCCTTGCAGGAATCTCAGCTGTTGTAAAGTGCACCATTCCTATCTTATGTTGTGTTTGGAATACATATGTTTGTTCTGTTTTTAGAGTGGGATACCTTAACGGTGTATATGATAGATGCAACATTGTTGTAGGAGTCCCTTTATGTTGTTATCCTTGTTATCCTTCAGTGAAGGTCATCGTTTAGTAAAGCATCATGAAGTATGTCAACATTCCTGTTTATTATTGACTGAGCAGCTCACCTTCAAAACTGTTAAACATCTTCCCAAATATCTGAAACGTTTTTCATTACAAGGATATATAGAGGTGGCAGCTTAATTGATAGCTTTTTAAGAGGCCTGAGTGGGCCTAGCACATAAATACTCATGACAACTTGAGCAGGAACGAGTACCATGGAAGAAATCTTCAGTTTAAATCGACGACTTTGGACATTTTGAGTTTCATTCATATATCAAATGCACTAACTGGGGAAAAAAGGTGGAATATAATTTTAATATATGGCTTCAAGTTTAAATATACAAACTCTCAAGAAGCAGCAGCTATAATTTAAAATGAATATACTTATAATAGATGATTCCCATCAACTATAATAAATATATATATATATATATATATATATATATATATATATATATATATATATATATATATATATATATATATATATATATAACGCATCAATGGAGAAATATGAAGGTTATGGTGCAGGTCGATGGTCATACTGAGGGAGATCTGTCTCTTAGTATATAATGAATACGAAAGGATAAAGATAATGAGCAAGTCAAGAAATCCAAGAATGAATGCAAATAAAACAAGAACATGAAGGTATGGCGAGCATTGACCCCCACATTTCCTATGAACAACTTTGGTATTTTGTTACTTCCGTAACAAAATATATCAAACATAGATCTAACTGTTATTCATTTATACGAATGGCAGTGTACGTGACAGAGCCGATTATAACCAGACAACTGTTGATTTTCCATGATGAATAGCTTCGACCTTCAGTGAAGATCACGTTCTCTAATGCACAGCAATGACACGAAAACCAACGGAGAGTTAAAGTACAGGTATTTCCTTTCTCATGATAACCTAACGTTATAAATTTAACACTAACACTAAACAAATTAGGCGAGTTTTAATTACTGTGCTGTCCGATAAAGGTAGCCACGTATTGCTTAACCAGTGCCTTGCACCTCAAGGTATGAGACGGGTATAGGACAGAGTGTAGTATAAGTTCGTATTGTAGTTAAATATTAGTGTTGAAGATATGACACAAATCAGAAGATGCATTCACAAGTCATCACATGGAAATAATATCCAAAATTCTCGAATAAATTTGCAAATTAATAAATATAAATCCTAAATCTAATTCAAACCTTCAACTAAGAAATATTGGCTCTAAAGCTAGACTGATGAGGGCTTCTCTTTTTATCTCAGAAACAGATATATCCTAAAATACACCAATCCATTAAGCTTCAAGTCCCTCAAAAGTACCATTATCAAATTAGCAGCGTCGAAGGGCTGAAGATAGTCGGATGCGACTCTAAAAATATGGAATGAAAAGCATTATATTAATTTTCAGAATTATTCCATAGAAAGCAAACTCACGATGGTCGTCATGATACACATATATTATAGGTACATAAACGTACATTACGTAGATTTATCAGAGGAAAACTCAAAGATCACAGTAAAAAGTGATATCCCAAAGTGCAAAACAACCACTGTGAAAAAGTAAAAAATTCCAAGAGTTTTCGTGATTTCTTACATTTTCAAGGATCTGTAAAATCAATGAAACAGCAGAAGGCTTATACGGTTGAGATGTAGAATATATTACCATATATATATATATATATATATATATATATATATATATATATATATATATATATATATATATATATATATATATATATATTTTTTTTTTTTTTTTCAACAAGTCGGCCGTCTCCCACCGAGGCAGGGTGATCCAAAAGAAAATCCCCCAAAAGAAAATACTTTCATCATCATTCAACACTTTCACCACACTCATACATAATCACTGTCTTTGCAGAGGAGCTCAGATACGACAGCTGAGAATAGTCTCTCCCTGCTGTCACTATCTCAGACCCCTCCTTTAAAGTGCAGGCATTGTACTTCCCATTTCCAGGACTCAAGTCCAACTAAATCAATTACCTGGTTTCCCTGAATCCCTTCACAAAATGTTACCCTGCTCACACTCCAACAGATCGTCATGTCCTAAAAAACATTCGTCTCCATTCACTCCTATCTAACACGCTCACACATGCTTGCTGGAAGTCCAAGCCCCTCGCCCACAAAACCTCCTTTACCACTTCCCTCCAACCTTTTCTAGGACGACCCCTACGCCGCCTTCCTTCCCCTACAGATTTATACGCTCTCCAAGTCATTCTTCTTTGATCCATTCTCTCTAAATGACCAAACCACCTCAACAACCCCTTCTTCAGCCCTCTGACAAATACTTTTAGTAACTCCACACCTTCTCCTAATTTCCACATTCCGAATTTTCTGCATAATATTTACACCACACATTGCCCTTAGACAGAACATCTCCACTGCCTCCAGCCTCCTCCTCGCTGCAGCATTTGCAACCCATGCTTCACACCCATATAAGAGTGTTGGTACCACTATACTTTCGTACATTCCCTTCTTTGCCTCCATGGATAACGTTTTTTGTCTCCACAGATACCTCAATGCACCACTCACCTTTTTTACTTCATCAATTCTATGGTTAACCTCATCCTTCATAAACCCATCCGCTGACACGTCAACTCTCAAATATCTGAAAACATTTACTTCTTCCATAATCCCTCTCTCCAATGTGATATCCAATTTTTCTTTATTTAAATCATTTGATACCCTCATCACCTTACTCTTATCTATGTTCACTTTTAACTTTCTACCTTTACACACTCTCCCAAACTCGTCCACTAACCTTTGCAACTTTTCTTTATTATCTCCAATAAGCACAGTATCATCAGCAAAAAGTAACTGTGTCAACTCCCATTTTGCATTTAATTCTCCGTAATTTAATCCCACCCCTCTCCCCAACACCCTAGCATTTACTTCTTTTACAACCCCATCTATAAATATATTAAACAACCATGGTGACATTACACATCCCTGTCTAAGACCTACTTTTACCGGGAAGTAATCTCCCTCTCTCCTACACACCCTAACCTGAGCCTCACTATCCTCATAAAAACTCTTTACAGCCTTCAGTAACTTACTACCTATTCCATACACTTGCAACATTTGCCACATTGCTCCCCTATCCACTCTATCATATGCCTTTTCTAAATCCATAAATGCAATAAAAACTTCTCTACCTCTATCTAAATACTGTTCACATATATGCTTCACTGTAAACACTTGATCTACACATCCCCTACCCACTCTAAAGCCTCCTTGCTCATCTGCAATCCTACTCTCTGTCTTACCTCTAATTCTTTCAATAATAACCCTTCCATACACTTTACCTGGTATACTCAGTAAACTTATTCCCCTATAATTTTTACACTCTCTTTTATCCCCCTTCCCTTTATATAAAGGAACTATGCTCTCTGCCAATCCCTAGGTACCTTCTCCTCTTTCATACATTTATTAAACAAAAATACCAACCACTCCAGCACTATATCTCCCCCTGCTTTTAACATTTCTGTCATGATCCCGTCAGTTCCAGCTGCTTTACCCCCTTTCATTCTACGCAATGCCTCACGCACCTCCCCCACACTCACACCCTGCTCTTCTTCACTCCTAAACGATGTTGTACCTCCCTGGCCAGTACATGAAATTACCGCCTTTTTTTTTTCATCGACATTTAAAAGTTCCTCAAAATATTCCCGCCATCTACCCAATACCTCCAGCTCCCCATCTACTAACTCCCCTACTCTGTTTTTAACTGACAAATCCATTTGTTCCCTAGGCTTTCTTACCTTGTTTATCTCACTCCAAAAATTTTTCTTGTTTTCAGCAAAATTTCTTGACAGAGCCTCTCCCATTCTTTCATCCGCTCTTCTTTTGCACTCTCTCACCACTCTCTTCACCTTTATTTTACTCTCCATATACTCTGCTCTTCTATTAACACTTCTGTTTTGTAAAAACCTCTCATAAGCTACCTTTTTCTCTTTTATCACACCCTTTACTTCTTCATTCCACCACTCACTCCTCTTTCCTCCTGCACCCACCCTCCTATAGCCACAAACTTCTGCCCCACATTCTAATACTGCATTTTTAAAACTATCTAAACTCTCTTCAACCCCCCCCCACTACTCATACTTGCACTAGCCCACCTTTCTGCCAATAGTTGCTTATATCTCACCCTAACTTCCTCCTCCCTTAGTTTATACACTTTTACCTCTCTTACTTGCTGTTGCCATTTTCTTTTTGTCCCATCTACCTTTTACTCTAACTGTAGCTACAATCAAATAATGATCTGATATATCTGTTGCCCCTCTATAAACATGTACACCCTGAAGCCTACCCATTAACCTTTTATCCACCAATACATAATCCAACAAACTTCTTTCCTTACGTGCTATATCATAACTTGTATATTTATTTATCATGTTCAGAAGTGGTTTTGGGGTTGAGGCACAACTAATACAGTGCGTGTTTGTTTGTTTTTCTCCCTTACGAATCAGGTATTCATTCTTATATATTCTTCATACATTACATTTGCAAATCAAAATATTGCTCAAACATTCAATTGTGAACTGAAAAAAAAATCAGAATTTTACAGACATTTTGAAAATTGATGAAGTGTGAGAGCTACAGTGGATGAAGATATGGTAAGACGTGTACTCAGCTGGAAGTATTTACATTCTGCTCACTCAGCCAATGTTATTATTATTATTATTATCATTATAATCGAAACCTAACAAACTCAGCCAATGAGACCTGAAAGAATACAGCTATGCCATATCTGTTGTTTGCTCCTAGAAACCATTACATTGGCCTAACATGAGGAATCAGACTCCCTTGACCATGCTTTCAGGACTCACTATAGTGGGTCCTCCCTGATAGAGGGATAAAATCATATAATTACAGTTTGATCAAATAATCTGTGTAGGAGTTGAAATTTAGAGTTATCCAAAGGGGTACATAAAATTTAGAGTTAACCAAAGGGGTACATGAAAGTGGTTGAGGGAATATCATTGTCCTTCAAGTTATCATTTATTGCTTCAAACTTAAAATTTCCTGAACCGTTTGTTGTAAGAAGTGAATAGTTCAAGCAACTTTTGACAAGTGAAGGTGTCTTACTGTCCATGTTAAATGGAGCATTCCTGGATTATGTTTCCATTATATAACTTGAAGTGTTGGTTGACTCCTCCAGGTTTAGTGCTTATATTGATTGTAATAATGCAGCAAGCCCTCCACTTGAGCGAGTTCCACTTCTGCGAGCTTCGAACATTCGCGAATGCCCAGCCGACCATTTGTTATTAAACCACAACATGTACAGTATATACAATATTTTACGATGTTTTCAAGTGTTTTATGATTGTTCGTGGTTCAATAGGTTAAGGAAGCAGTATTGTTAGGCTAAGTAAATGCTATTATTATATTTCTCTACAATATATTTGCACATCAAAACATTCGCAATGCTACAGAACAGTATTATTATATTTCCCTAAATCATATTTGCGCACCAAACATTCGTGACTTTTCAAGATTCGCGAGGTTCTTGATCCCCTAACCCTCGCGAATGTGGAGGGCCTCCTGTAATCGGTTTTAACGTCTAATACTTAAAAGATGACAAAATTGTGGTAGAAATGTTTATGCATAAATTTACTATATAAGTTTTTATATTTGTGTATTATCTTTTCCTGGGAAATATTTTGAGTACCTTTTATGGTCTGCTTCATTTGATATTTACTAAGGAATTTTATGAGAAGGATAATAACCTGTTAATTTTGCTGAGTAGCCGCAAATTTACGAGTACACTAGAATTGTTGAAATCTGTGTGATAGCTAGACAATGCTTCTTCTGGTCGACTTCAAACTCTTAGTGTTTGTGCCTTATGCTACTGTACTGCATAAGTTCAAAATTACCAATTTATATAATTATATTATGACATCCATTTCCATTTAATAACACAATAATACCTTTTCTGATCGGCCTCAAACCTTTAATGCTGATGCAGTTTGTAAGATGATATCTTATAAAATAAGGCTGTGCAAGTACAAATTTGTTATTGAATGGCACAATAAAATTAGACTCCTTGGATTTTGTATACAACAAATGGAAAATGCTTCAAACTTTCAACATAGATGTGTCTTACATAGAGATAGATTAATTACTGAAGAATGCTATGTAACCTCTAGTCTGGACAACTATAAAAACTGTCTATCAAAATGAAAATTTAAAATATTTCTGATTATTAAGCTCGATTTTATATATTTATTTTTATTTAAAAGGTATGATTTGTCATATGCCCTATCACAGTATAATAACATAGGAGTGAGTTTCATTAAAACTGTTGATTGGTTTCTGTGACATAAATGGAAGAACAGTCTTTAGAAGACTCTGCAATCCATTTTTAAACTAGCTCAACACTATGGAAATTGGCCCAACAAGAATTACTGAGTATCGTTCACAAACATTTGTTCATAAATGAATTCCCTTCAAAACGGATGAATATATAAATGTGTGTACATATATGCCCAAGCACACACAAACATACGCACAAGCTTACATGTGAACACACATACATGTGTCCTGTTTTGCATACACATATATGAACACTGAAGAATATTCACATACATAAATTATTAATTATATATACATATATATATATATATATATATATATATATATATATATATATATATATATATATATATATATATATATATATATATATATATATATATATATATATATATATATATATATATATATATATATATATATATATATATATATATATATATATATATATATATATATATATATATATATATATATATATATATATATATATATATATATATATAAAATTACGTATATATGTCGTGCCGATTAGGTAAAACTGGTCAATTAGCAAGAACTCATCTAAAATTAAGTCCTTTCTAAAATTCTCTTATACGTTTAAAGATATATTTTTTCAATTATGTTAATGAAAGAATTTATAATTTTGTACCAAGAGAAACTTTGAAAACCTACCTAACCTTATACAACAAGCGCAATTTAATTTAGCCTCCAACTAAATATATTTTAGATACGTTAACATTAATTTAATAATAAACAAACACAATGAAATATATTTTTTCGTTATGTTCAGAATGATTTTCGCGAAATTATTGCATACACAAATTTCACGTGTCTTATATGGCAAGGTGAGCGTTGATATTTAGCAAAATCGAAGTTTTACCTAATCGGCACGACATATATATATATATATATATATATATATATATATATATATATATATATATATATATATATATATATATATATATATATATATATATGTCGTGCCGATTAGGTAAAACTTGCGATTTTGGCTTAAATAGCAACGCTCACCTTGCCATAAGACAAGTGAAAATTTGTGTATGCAATAATTTCGCCAAAATCATTCTGAACATAACGATAAAAATATATTTCATTGTGTTTGTTTATTATTAAATTATTGTTAACGTATCTAAAATATATTTAGTTGGGTTAGGCTAAATTAAATTGCGCTTGTTGTAATAAGGTTAGGTAGGTTTTCAAAGTTTCTCTTGGTACAAAATTATAAATTCTTACATTAACATAAATGAAAAAATATATCTTTAAACGTATAAGAGAAAATTTTAGAAAGGACTTAATTTTAGATGAGTTCTTGCTAATTGACCAGTTTTACCTAATCGGCACGACATATATATATATATATATATATATATATATATATATATATATATATATATATATATGTCGTGCCGATTAGGTAAAACTTGCGATTTTGGCTTAAATAGCAACGCTCACCTTGCCATATAACACAAGCGAAAATTTGTGTATGCAATAATTTCGCAAAAATCATTCTGAACCTAACGAAAAAAATATATTTCATTGTGTTTTTTTATTATTAAATTATTGTAAACGTATCTAAAATATATTTAGTTGGGTTAGGCTAAATTAAATTGCGCTTGTTGTAATAATGTTAGGTAGGTTTTCAAAGTTCCTCTTGGTAAAAAATTATAAATTTTTACATTAACATAAATGAAAAATATATATCTTTAAACGTATAAGAGAAATTTTTAGAAAGGACTTAATTTTAAATGAGTTCTTGCTAATTGACCAGTTTTACCTAATCGGCACGACATATACATATACAAGATGGGGTCCACCTCTGGTGTAAATTGTGGGTCCCATAGCCTCGGAGAAGTGGATAAAAAGGCTTCAAGGAAGAATATTTAGATTTCTTTCTGAAGCCATATGAATATTCCACTTCCCCTACCACCCCATTTTTTTATAATATATATAAAATTTATTTCAAGACAAAATACATTGACAAAATACATTGACAAGAATACAATAGGGAGTAAAACAACATATATAACAACTCAGAGCTACATGTCAAATACTTCGTCCAGCTCCCCGGCAGTGGGCCTCGTGACCAGAATGCTGCAGGCATTTCCCTTCTGGATCGCAACACTGAGTCTCTGAAAGAGGAAGCTGGTCGCCCTGTGGTCCTTGGTTTCTATGATGAGGTTTTTCACCCAGCTCTTTGAGAAACTTTAGAGCACACTTGCCCCATGCTCCATGGGTTTCCGACCCTATTGGGATGAAGTTATAACATGGGGGAAGGCCTTCATATTTGCGAGTCTTCTGGGTCTCCCTGTGGCTGGCAGCTCCACCCCTTCGGCTACGGAGTATGGCAAGCAGGTGTCTGCCATTGTGGCAGCACAGGTGTAGTCCCAAGCAATCTGCTTACCATCCTTCCAGGGTAGCATAGTGGCTCCATCAGGACTCTTTTGACTTCCATCAGATCTCTGCACTTGGGGTTCCTGTTGAGCTGGGCAACGGGCTGTGGCGAGGCTTCTCTTTATGATGTCATTGACCTCCTCATGTCTAGCATACTTCCCTTCTGATGTGTGACACACTAGACCAAGAAGTTCGAATTGATCAGCCGTCGCCCTGCCGCAAATACACCTATGTTCGGTGAGTATGGGGACGGCTAGGCGAAGAGCAACATCAATCCGAATGGCCTGTGGGTCGAGTCGAGTCCCCAGAGAGGAATTGGGAACAGCTAGAAGGAAATCTCCTGAGTGTGGTGCCTTCACCGCTAGGAGACGAGCTTTGTCCTTTCCTGAAGCTCTGGTCAGCATTGTGTTGGCAATTTTTTCCATGATCGGTTTGTCCCAGTGGGACTGTTTGTGCTCTTTGGGAGGAGCTGGTCTACTAGAGGAGTCTGCCAGGATGTCCCATTGCATGGCTGCTTCAATGAACCTGGGGTCTTCAGCTCCCACCACACCTCTCAAACGTTCAGGGACAATCTTCTTGACTAATCCACAGGAGGCCAAACACGATGACAGAAATGCAGGTATAGCTACCTGCCTTGTTTTGCGCACCCCTATACCTCCCAGTCGCACTGGGCGGGTTGCCTGCCCTCATTGTCGATCCTCTAGTGACATATTCAGTGCCTTCTTAAAGGTTCATCTCAGGTGTGCGTCATACTCGTCAAGTGTTGGGTTGTCAAACGATGGTGCGCACCTCAAGAAGTAAGTGAGTCTTGGCATAGTAATACACCTTGTGAGGAGATGCAAGGCATCATGGGCATTAAGATCACTTATTCTCTCCTCCATTCTTTTCAAGTCATTCACTTTGTCCTTGAGGACAGTGTCGATGGCGTGGTGACCCAGCGGTGCTCCCAGGAGGGTACTGTTGGATGGAGTGGTAGTAGTGACTTCTGGGAGGATTGTTTGCACCGCTTTGATTATTTCCTGGTTTATTGTGATGATTTCACACTTTGAGGGATTGAGGATGAGTCCTAAGGCTGTGTCTTCACCCGTTGTAGGTCCTCTAACAGGGACTCCCCAGTACCCGCCAGAGTGCTATCATCCAGGTACCAAATGTTGAGCTCGCTGCGTAGGCTGGAAGTTAGTTCTCTTACTGCCAAACAGAAGAGAAGTGGAGCGAGTGGATCACCCTGCTGAACACCCTCAGATGAGGGAATTTCATGTTCCCCAACAAAAGAGTCGAGGGTTTGCTGTAGCCAGCTGAAATGAAGGGAAAGAGACTGGGGAACCGATCCCGAACGGCTGGCAAGACCACATCTCTCTTCAACATATTAAAGGCATTTCTAAAGTCAAGTTTGACTACGGCCTTGTCTTCTGTTACGTCCCTGATGTAGGCACTTGCCGCATGAGCTGCGGCTTCACTGCCTTGAGAGACCCCAAAGCCCAGTTGGTGTGGCTGGAGTAAACTGGCAGCTTTAGGCGAATGTTTCTTACTGCTGCTTTGGCAACTAGACGGCGAAGGGTGTTACCAACAGCAATGGGTCTGATTCCCCCATCCTTCTTCTTCAAAGTGCATAATGAGGCTCCAAAAAAAGAAAGAATAAATTTCTTCTGGGATTCGCCCAGCCAAGCAGTTGTTGACAAAAGTTGTTAATTCGGTAAGGAGAATTGATGTAGATGCGTCGTGTACTGGATTTACCATCTCTTTGAGGTGTTGTGGTCTAATTCCAGTGTAACCTCCTGCAGATCCTGCTGGAAATGACACTATCGCCTTATAGACTTCTGATTCTGGCAAAATTAATTGTTCAGTGATGGGGTCTCCTTCATGGTTGTTGTTGATGGCTATGGTGTCCCTTGTCGGATACTTGTCTCTTAATGCTTGAGCTGTTGTCTCATCTTTGGGAGCTACAGTGTCGTCCTGTGGTCCTGTGGTCGCCCTGTGGTCCTTGGTTTCTATGATGAGGTTTTTCACCCAGCTCTTTGAGAAACTTTAGAGCACACTTGCTCCATGCTCCATGGGTTTCCGACCCTATTGGGATGAAGTTATAACATGGGGGAAGGCCTTCATATTTGCGAGTCTTCTGGGTCTCCCTGTGGCTGGCAGCTCCACCCCTTCGGCTACGGAGTATTCCAAGAATTTGTCTGCCATTGTGGTAGCACAGGTGTAGTCCCAAGCAATCTGCTTACCATCCTTCCAGGGTAGCATAGTGGCTCCATCAGGACGCTTTTGACTTCCATCAGACCTCTGCACTTGGGGTTCCCGTTGAGCTGGGCAACGGGCTGTGGCGAGGCTTCTCTTTATGATGTCATTGACCTCCTCATGTCTAGCATACTTCCCTTCTGATGTGTGACACACTAGACCATGAAGTCCGAATTGATCGGCCGTCGCCCTGCCACAAATACATCTATGTTCGGTGAGTATGGGGGCGGCTTGGCGAAGAGCACGTCGGCCATTTCCCACCGAGGCAGGGTGGCCCAAAAGGAAAAACGAAAGTTTCTCCTTTTACATTTAATAATACAGTTGACCCCCGAGTTACGAGCACCTCGGAAATCGTACAATTATGTAAGTGTAATATTGCAAGTGCTTTTGTAAGTGTATTTTTGGAGGTCTGAAATGGACTAACCTACTTGACACTATTCCTTAAGGGAGAAAATTCGTTCGGTAATGGCACTTGAGCAGACTTCTGGAATGAATTATGCTCGTAACTCTGAGGTCCATTGTAGTATATACAGGAGAAGGGGTTACTAGCCCCTTGCTCCCAGCATTTTAGTCGCCTCTTACGACACGCATGGCTTACGGAGGAAGAATTCTGTTCCACTTCCCCATGAAGATAAGAGGAAATAAGAACAAGAACTATTAAAAAATATAAGAAAACCCAGAAGGGTGTGTATATACATGCTTGTACATGAATGTGTAGTGTGACCTAAGTGTAAGTAGAAGTAACAAGACATACCTGAAATCTTGCATGTTTATGAGACAGAAAAATGACACCAGCAATCCTACCATCATGTAAAACAATTACAGGCTTTCGTTGTACACTCACTTGGCAGGATGGTAGTACCTCCCTGGGCGGTTGCTGTCTACCAACCTACTACCTAGAAATATATATATATATATATATATATATATATATATATATATATATATATATATATATATATATATATATATTACAGGAAAGTCTAGAAGAGATGACCCTTCCCAGTGCTGATGGTGGAGTTCAGAACGTTGTTACTATGTAGTGTACACGAGAGGAGGATCATATACATATAGTGCTCATGAAGAGTGGAAAACATCGTGAATATGAGAATATATCGTGCACTGGAGGACAGAACGACCTCGTGCACTGGAGGACAGAAAGAACTCGTGCACTGGACAGAAAGACATCGTGCACTGGGGGACAGAAAGACCGCGTGCACTGGAGGACAGAAATACCTCGTGCACTGGAGGAGGTGAAGACTTCGTGCACTGGAGGTGGTGAAGACTTCCGGAGATGGAGGAGAACTCTATAGAATGGAAAATATGTACAGGATGAAAGGAACATATTGAGCAAAGGAGACGAAAACATGATGTACATGTGCAGGGTCAAATGGTAATGTTTATTTAAAATAAAAGTCTTGTAAAGAGGAAGCGGTACATGGTGCACTGAAGATAATTATGAACAAAAACACATCGGAGTCGAACACAAACACATCGTTGACAGAAGATGAACCTAGACATGTCTAGCACTGGAAAAGATTAATACAGAAGCTGCAATCTTAGTTTCTCCATGTGCAATCAGAGTGTACAAGCCTCCACGTACACACTTTTGCTCTTCCCTGAAGATACTGTTCTTAATTGATCAAAAATCTTCTTCAGAGCAGATTGACTAATTGAAAACAAATTCCTTAATCAATGTAACGAACAGGGGAAAAATAGTGTTAGTTTCTGGAGACTGGAGTTAAGCTCTACCCTTTGAAATCAATGAAAATTTTAAAGTTTTATTCTTGCAGAATAATGATGATCTTTATTGTAGACGGGCACAAAGCTTTATTGTAATAGACGCTATAGCAAGAAATATTCTACATCAACAAAAAAAAAGGTGAAAACAGCTTCATATCCTGTATTAGTCTGAGAGCAATTTGTAAAAAATGGTAAGAGACCTTCCATATAGGGGCGTATTAAAATACGCCTATATATGGAAATATAGAAGGGTAACCAGTGGAACCAATTGAAAGCATTAATTTAGCATCATTAATGACCTGATTTCAGTAAGCCAAAAGGGAAATATCTGTGATACGCTGAAAGGAAAAAGTAATGTAAAATGTGAATGGAATCATAGAACGAGTGAGAAATATTTTTCAAGGAAAACACCAAAGCGACGACGGATCCAGGAAGAAAGTCTTCGAATGTATCAGAATATCTCAGGGAATTAAGAAGAATCTGAACTACCGAGAAAGTTACCCTCGTCTTGTGTTGCCTCAATACAGAGGTGCAGTATTAGTTTCTAACGCATTTAAAAATCAGAATTAAGAAACTGAACTGAGTCAGATACTGTATTCACTCATTATTACAAAGACACTTATATCTCAATTTCTTAAAAAAATCTAGGAAACTTATTACACAGACAGCCCAAAAATAATTCAAACTTTCCACTAAGAAAACCAGCATAACAATATAAACTGACGAAGCTTTCTCTTATTATCTTTGAGAAATCAGTTTTCTAAAATACATTAGTAAATTAAGTTGGAAGTCGCTCATCAACTGTATTATCATGTTATCAGTGTTGATGGGAGAAGTAAATTTTCACAAGAAAACCAGAATTTCAATTTTCACACCTGCCAAGAAAAAGAAAATTGGGAAGAGCACAGGTCAAAATCAATGCAAACTGTTTTCTAAGACTCATTTGCCAGCGTTTAATTATGAAAGCAGGTAATTAAATAGGTTCAATAAAACTCTAGGTACATGAAAAACATAGATTTTACATTGGTCTCGAGGACACACATATCACGTGCACATAACACTTAACATAAACTAACACAATATAGTCAAACACTGTGATTTATTTCTGGTCAGAAGAAACATTCCCCAATTACTTGAGAGGAACTAAATTGATGAATAAAATTTGCACATTAATACATACATAATCTAAAAACAAAGCAAACAAAATACACAACTACACAGCTTAAAGCCAGAAATATGTTTGATCTTTTCTATAAGACAAGTTACTTGGATCAAGAGCCTATTACGAACATCTATTCAAAATAATGCAACATTGTAAAATAAAAGTACTTAATTTCGAGGTTAAAAGTGGCAAATTGACATCTACACACATTATTAAATATACCAACCTTCTTCTATATAAATTTCAAGAATGCTGAAATTTTAAAGCCGTTTAGAAGTTTTCTTCAGTTATCACACGTAAAGAAAAGTCTTGGTATGACCTACGTTACATTGTTCATACAGTAAGCTTTAGTGCAAAGAACTTCATAAATTTTGCCCTACATAAAATTCATCACTAAAGAACATTTTAAACCGTTCCAATAAAGCGTTCTTGATAAATAAACGAAAATTTTAGAGAAAAACACAAAACATTTTGTTTAGAATGTCCCGTAAAATAAAAACGCCTTCTAAACGCTTTTTTTTCTCTCGAATAAATTCCATTTAAAATTCTCATCAGTCCGATAAAAAAATATTGATTTTTTTTATAATTAAATTTTCTTAGAAAACACTGCAAAATTTGAACTCTCACAATTGAAAACTTATACAAACACTCTTCCAGTTTATCTTCTTTCAACAAACCGGCCGCATCCCACCGAGGCAAGGTGGCCCAAAAAGAAAAATGAAAGCTTCTCTTTTTTAAATTTAGTAATTTATGCAGGAGAAGGGGTTACTAGCGCCTTGCTCCCAGCATTTTAGTCGCCTCTTACTACACACATGGCTTACGGAGGAAAAATTCTGTTCCACTCCCCCATGGAGATAAGAGAAAATAAACAAGAACAAGAACTACTAAGAAAATAGAAGAAAACCCAGAGGGGTGTTTATATATATCCTTGTACATGCATGTGTAGTGTGACATAAGTGTAAGTAGAAGTAGCAAGACGTACCTGAAATCTTGCATGTTTATGAGACAGAGAAAAGACACCAGCAATCTCACAATCATGTAAAACAAGCACAGGCTACGGTTTTATACTCACTTGGCAGGACGGTAGTACCTCCCTGGCGGTTGCTGTCTACCAACCTAATACCTCCAGTTTATATACACAAGTATTTACGGTATGAAGTCAATCTGATAAGACAATTTCTAATTATTATTTTTGAAAACTATTAATAAATTTGGTAAATTTGTGTTTTTGCAACTCATAGTGTACTTCAATTTGTTTTAATTAAGCCCCCAACGATGAAATAATATGTATTTTTTAGTAATTGATCTGATTCAAACTTTTCCAAGCTTTATTTAACCTTTTCCTTTAGCTTGAAATTTGCTCCTACTCAGACAACTTATGGGTTATCGCCCTTCTTATGGAAAGCATCATCATTTTGAATCCTATTATTTATTTATTGAATTTTATTATTTATTCAATAAAAGGGAATTTTTTTTAACTCATGCAATGCGATCGATATCGACAAATTAGCCAACACAAATACAAAACTTAAGTATTCTAGGATGCTGAGAATGAGTTTAACAGCTCTGATCACAGGTATGCTGTACATGTTAGTTGTTCCAAGAATTTATTCCTAGTTATCGTACACAAGAATTGAAAATCTGAATTGGATCGGGTGAAGTCCTCAAGAATTTTAAGAAGAAGCAAAAACAAATTGAATGCCAAGTGAAAATTTGAAAATTTGAGGCCGATCAGAGAAGACATACACCGGCAACTGATCTGCTTCCAACAAATAAAGTTTTCGTAACACTTTCAGTAAAATTTCCAATTTACACATATATAATTTTGTCACGTGACTTAAAGAATGAACAATCCTTTTTATTTTGGAGCTGGTCAGAAGAAACATTATTTAGTCATTGAATGTAAATGGAAATCACTGTTAATACAATAAAACTTGCAATTTGGGACTAATGTCGCATAAAGCTTATGTTGGGGGGAAGGGGGGGGGGTTAGAGCGGGACATTGAGTTTTTTTTTTTTTTTTAAACACTGCAGTTTCAATAAACAAATTATTGTAAGTTAAGCTGCTCACATGTCTATACTGAAGGTTCTATGTGGTTTGCCCAAAAATAAAAAGGGAGAAAAATTATCATTTAATTTTTGATATGGCATCACTCTAGTATCGTATTCACAATATGGGTAATATGGAAAATGTTATAATTGACTTTACATGAAGATTAAAAGACTAAAAAACAATTAACCAACTGGATATGACCGAAATGTCAATATCTTGTATTTAAAAATTATGTTGAATTTTGTGGGTTTTTTTAATATTTTTGGGGGAAAAAAACGGTAAATCTATTGCAAATGAACGTTGGTCTTTAGATAAACCACGTTTGGTCAATAACGTGTGCGAAAATCATGACATTATATTCACAATCGAAAAGACGATACTAGGAGGAGAATAGCTTCTGAGAAAAACAAAAACAAAAAATTATCTATAAAATTTATGGATGTGAAACATTATGAGTCAGGAGCACGAGCGACACACTTCCCCTTCAAGATTAGAACGCTGACTGAGAGCAGATACCATCCTGAACCGTGAAGTAGCTTGCGAATTAATGCCATATACGATATTTGCTAAAAAACTAACACAAAAAACTAATAATATTCGAGAAAATTTAAAAAATTTAATGCAATATGACATTGTCTCATTTTGATGATATCAACAAATATAATTATAAAATTGCTATAAAAATGGTACAAACAAGCGGATTTTAACAAAATGTGGCCAGATTTAAGCACAAATTTTCAGTAAGACTTTTTCTATTTTGGAAAAAAAAAAATTCTTGTTACACACTCTGCTCCCCTGTTCAAGAAGCAACATCAGTAGTGAAAATTTAAAGGCAATCGGATTAGTCATTCTCCAGTTATGGCGAGGATTCTACTACTGTATAATACAAAATTTGCCCGTTCAAAAACAACACATAATTGTTACTATCCTGACTATAAGATGCATCAATCATTAAATACTGAAGCTGATCAGAAGATTTAAACTGATATTCATTTAAAATTAATAAATAAAAATGCAAAATTATCACTATTTTACACATAAAAGGGGGACATCTGGACCTACAGTATACGACTGAGTTTCACTCTCTGCCGATGTTGAATTTGGTGGCAAAATTTGTCAAACGTTTGAGGCTACTTTATTGAAAGAATCCACGATACTAGTAATTGGTTGAACAACTTTGGCCAAATTGGCACCTGTACATGCTAGTGTGTCTAGACTTGACCTAGATACCGTACACCAGTGCTGAAAAGTTGAAGGTAATTCGAAGAGGCTTTTTCGAGTTTTGAGCAAAAAGAAAAAAATCGAGGAAGGAAAACGAAACGTATGATTCCAGAGATACTTAATTAAATGTATTTTGGTCACTGCACGAAATGAGAAAGACATACTCTCATAGTATTAACCCTGCAACCTATACCACCATGCATGCAACTGGAATAACGCAGAGTGAAGAATAAGTTTGTAATGCAGGTATATATTAGCACCGAAGATTTGAAGAGAATCGGAGAGGGCGTTCACAGGTCATCATTTGGAAACTAATACAAAAAATTCTTCAATAAAACTGGCATATTAGAACACACAGCCAAAAACTCATATCTTCCACTGAATCACGAAATCTGGAGCTAAACTTAAAAGGTATTCTCGTGCTAGCTCAGAGAACATTATCCTAAACTACAGGAGCACATTAAGCTACAAGTAGCTCAGAACTTGTATTATCAGGTTACAATAGTCAACAATTAAAATGCTTCCGAGACCAGAGTAACAATTTCCAACTAATTTTAGGTCACTGATAATAAATATCATGGTTAAAATTGTTTGTTACCTCTACCTTTCACTATACACCTACGTGTCACAACAGGTTTCAACAGGCTTGCGGCAGTGTGTAATGGAAGATGATTTAGTGGGTTGCAACAATATTAATGGTCTGAAGGAAGCACTTGGCATCGACTACGAACCCAGTCACTGGAGGCTGTTCATAGATTCATCAAAAACGAGTCTGAAAGTTGTCTTGCTGCATAACGGCAATAGTAAACCATCAGTTACTGTGGGCTATGTAACACATATAAAAGAAACTTATGAGAATGTAAAGCATATGTTGCAATGCATGAAATGAACATCAATGGCAGCTCTGTGGTGACTTAAAGGTGACTTCATCGATTTTACACAGGAAAACTCAATAAAGTCAAACGCTATGACTTATTTTTAAAAGAGACATTCTCTAATTAGCTCACTGAAAGCAACTTGTTTAATAAAATTGGCACTTTATAACTTACTCAAGCTATCACATTACAACTTACTGACGCTATTAAGAGATAGCTTCCTTGGAGGGAAAACTTATCGGCACTGTAAGTAAAAACTGTCCAGAAAATGCGTTTTCCAGTTATTGAACAGAATTTTGCAATATTTGTATTTACATGGTCTGAACCCATAAAACGTTTTATCCATTACATTCAACGCATCGGCCATTAATGATTGATGAAGTTCTCAAACGTTAATCGTGTAAGATCATGTACCGCCTTGGATCAAGAGCCCCTGACCACCATCAAGATAAAATAACGTAATAATGAAAAGTTATAATATGCCTTTTTGAGATTAAAAGTAGAAAAGTGGCACTTATACCCTTATTAAATATAACAACATTCTGAGAAGGAGAGACGAGTGCTAAAATTTGAAGCCGATCAGACGATTCTTGCTTCAGTTTTCACACGGTGACAATATACTGCTTGCACGAGGTACTGCGTAACAGTGCTTAAAATTTTATGCCGATCTAAAAAGGCGTTCTCGGGTAATGCATTTTTCGGAGGGAAAAAATGCAGAATTTTGCTGAGATTATTCCGAAAATAGGCAAGTTTACTTTCTCATTTATATTCTATTTAAAATTCTTTACAATCCTGAAAGAAAAAAAAAAGATTTTCTAAGAAAATCTCAGCTGATAAAAATTGGCTATAAAATAAAAAGTTGACAATCCACTGCCCAAAATATATACAAAAATTCTTCCATTGATGATTTCCCACCATTTACTGTTTGAAAAATGACAGACTTATCCACATTTAGGGGCAGTCAGAGTTGTGACTGGTGGCAGGTCAGTGGCTCCATGTGTGCTTCTACAATTAGTGTAGCAGAAGGCAGTCAGGTGTCCCCAGAACATTAACATGGGGAACTAGCTCTCCAACACTTTCTAGAGGTTGGATCACAGGTATAGTAGTGGTAGGCTGGCTGGCCTCATCCTCGGATGTAATTAACGGACTGTTAATGACATCCTAGGTTGTTTAGGTCCCATTTACAGTCGTTATGCCAAACTATAACACTAACTTCTTTAGAGTTAATACATTAATTAATTATATTCCCAGCCTTCCCCACTCTGTCACGCCCCACGGGGATGTTTTCCAGTACATTTACCACACCGAGAATGGAGTATTTAGCAGTCTACTGCAAAGTGGCCATAGTGCTGGCATTTGTAACTCCTATGCTGAGTGGGGCTGATTCACTTTCAAAAGTAGGAAAAGTAAGCCGGCCATCCAGATATACCGAGGGAGGGACACTGGACCGACCCATCTGACAATTTGGCTCCTTCCTGTTAGTCTTTTAAGTCTAATGATAATATCACTTTGAGTTAAATAGGAATACTCCATGAAGAAAGGGTATCCATTTATTATTGTCGGGGTAGTTTAGCCTAACACATTCATCCTCAGAAGAAAGGCTTGTCATACCCTGTGTGCACCAAGTACGTTTATTATCACGTTGACTGTAAGTCATGTGAGTCTGGATACGTCGGCGTTCTACCCCTCTCTCACTTTTTTTTCTTTCGCTTAATTTTAAATGTGTGATAACCATCATCGTTTCCAACACCTGCAGTAATATGATCCTCCATGAGAGTCGTCATCTTTGCCGATGGTGGTGTCCTATGCAAGACTTTCACAACACAAGACACTCTCACTAACCCACATACAGGCATGGAGGAGGGGGGACGTAATTGGTCCACCCAGGGATGACAACCCTCAGGTCAGTCACTAACAGGTGTCACAACCAAACACTTTTTCAAAAACTGAGGCCCAATAAGACCAGCATTATAATGAGAGAGAGAGAGAGAGAGAGAGGAGAGAGAGAGAGAGAGAGAGAGAGAGAGAGAGAGAGAGAGAGAGAGAGAGAGAGAGAGAGAGAGAGAGAGAGAGAGAGAGAGAGAGAGAAAGAGAGAAAGAGAGAGAAGAGTGAAGAGAGAGAGAGAGAGAGAGAGAGAGAGAGAGAGAGAGAGAGAGAGAGAGAATTTAGAAGAGATAAGAGAAAGAGATAGAGAAGAGTAGTAGAGATAGAGAAGAGAATAGAGAGAGAGAGAGAGAGAGAGAGAGAGAGAGAGAGAGAGAGAGAGAGGAGATTAGAGAGAGAGAGAGAGAGAGAGAGAGAGAGAAAGAGAGAGAGGAGGAGCAAGCAAGCTTACCTATATTACAAAAAAAAACTATTAGGTAATCTAATCGATTTGTCTCTTGAGGTAATAACGATATCTGTGAAATGTGGTGGGTATGAATAGCCACAGATAAATCTTAACAGTTTGTACAAAACACAAATACGATTGAAATTATCATTTAGCATAGACTCTGTCACATAATATACTTGTAAACACCAAGATTATCACATACAACAAAACAGAGATAATTATGTGAATTTTCCTAATGGACTCTCAAAAATAATTGGGAAGCATTGTTAAGTATTACAAAATACTAAAGGCAACTATAAATACTTCAAAAACCGTACCTTGAAGTGTGGTCATGAATAAATAACTGAGTTCGTGAGCCTCCACTAAGTTACCCTTCAACACACCCTAAACCACACCATCCCACACACACATCATAAAGAAAGTCAAATAATTACAGCTAAAATTCTACTTGAGGTTGTCTATGAGTACTGCAATAAGTAATATGGATTCTCATGTCAGAAGTATAACACCACACAGAAAACAAAAGAATTCAAGTTCTATGATCACTTTCACTGAACTTAGACTTAACTCAAGCTAATACATAATAGAATACGTACAGAGTGATATGTACGTTTGTGATGTCAAGGGTTCAGAAAATCGACAAGTTGAACACTGGAACACTTGCTGTTATAATACAGAGGGTTGAGACAGTCTGACATCTAAGCTCAAATTACAGAAAATAAAATACATATAGACCTATTAAGATGAGCAAAATTATATGACACACTGCACAGATGCACCTTTAAAACAGTCCTAACAAATAAACCCCACACAGTACTACAGGTATCCAGATGAATCATTAGATAATATTCAATACTCAATATTCACACATACCTCTAGGTTTCCAAAATAATTTTTATTATTACCTTACGAAAAATGAACGTACAGGCAATATATGGGTTACTTAACAACAAAAAGTAGTGTAAGTATACAGTATGAACTTAACATTGTGTACTAAATTTGGAATTTGTACACTTAACTTGCTTAAATAAAAAAATGAACACTTCCGATTAGGGACTTAGTTATCATCACGAAGAAGGTAACGAAGCACTTATTAGCACCAACATGCTGAGACAACAGCATAATAAAATTAGCAGAACTAATCAATTATACTGCTAAACACTGCTGTAGCAGAACTCACGCAAAAAAAAAAATAAGGAATAAAAACATTTCGCAACAACAGAAGGAGTGAGAGACCTGCGACTGCTTCCTCTCACCTGCCTGTGGTGAGCCTCGTCTCCTCCCTGATGCTCTACTTTCACCAAGATTAATGGACTGAACACATCAACTTCAGTCTGAGGGAATGACTACCTCAAACTGCTTCTCATCTTCCACCCATTTTTTCTGCATTGGACTGAAGAAGTCACTGGCTGGCGAAACGTTTCCACAGTAAAGGTATTCAGGTGTTGTACAAGTTGTCGGATTTCTGAAACATTTATATAACAATTAATAAAATTCACCTAAATGTGATCACAACGATTCAAAGTTTGTAAAATTTTCTTAAAAGAAATTAAATTTGGACGTATTCAAACTAAGAAGATGTATTCCTTAGTTACTGAATATAAATTATCACTGTTTATTCAACCAAATTAATAAATTGGTACTTGTATTTTCCAGTAACTGAACGAAGCATTCATTAACTGGTTTACTAAACGGATAAATTTGCCTGCAAGCAAGAAACACTTGAATGGGAATTATCCGTAAGATTCATGTGAAATTAAATATTGAAGCCGTTCAGAATAAGTAAACTAAAATTTATTTAACGTGATTGAACCGGGGAAAAAATAATTGCACATATTTTAAACATGATATTGTCAAATCTGCACCAAAATTCTTGAATTTTACTCTCCCCTATCGTCGATTTAGGAGGCAACTTTTTTAAATGTCTGAATCTGTGCCAATGAGGTTTTTGGAAGTTAACTAAGCCATGCCATGATGCTGGGAACGGGTTCATCAATTTTGGTCATAGGGCGCCGGCACATGCTGACTGTTCCTACAATTTGATCCTAGTTATCGTGAAAAAGCTATAAAAATTTTAAAGCTGATTCTCCGAGGTCTTCTAGAGTTACGAGTAAATCCTAACGAAAAGCTGGAGAAAGAAAAAAAACACAAGAAAACAATTCAAGCAACCTCATACGGATCCCACTTCGTGGATACCTAATATTAATTAGGTATCCCGTGTTTGATTTGGTCGCTGCTCGACGCGACAAAGATATTCCAGTTTCTCATAACCTCCCATGACAATACATACATGCAAAAATATTAGTGCAGAAAGCAACATAAAGTTCCTAATAATGCAGTTAAATACAAGCATTGAAGAGGTGAAGCGAATCTGATCTGTCACTTCCATGTTACCACCAGGACAATATTATCCAGATTACTTTAATAACAACAAGATGAAAACTAAGACACAGACAGTCATAAACTAGTTGAAACGTTCTCTAATTGTCTCATGAAGATCAGTATCACGAAATACCTAGAGAATTAACTTTGATACGGCTCGGAATTTACATTTTGAAGTTATTAGCATTAAAAGATGAAGGCAATTGAATGAGGATCTCGGAAATTGGGACCGGCGCTGGTCAAAACAAATTAAAACTTTTTTCCTAAGCAAGATTTACCAGCATTTATTAAAAGTTTGAATCATACAACAAACATTACAAAATTTCTGCAAAGATTTTCAGGAAACACATAAAGGAACGTTTTCTAGATTTAATCTAGAAAAGCAAGAAATTAAAACACTTTAATTTATTTATGTCTGATCTGAAGAAACATTCTCCAGTTATTTAACAGAAATCAGTCTGATTAATAAAACTGGCATTAAAATTTTATCAACCGAAAATCAAGGCGATTTTTTTTCACAAGAAAAACACATCAATACTTGAAGTTGGAATGAGAGAAGATATTGCACAGAATTAATCAAAATTAAATATACCAACCTTCTAATTAGGATACACGAATGTTGAAACTTTGAATCATTTACTGTACCAGGAAAATCCACTAGGGAGCGGATAGGCCTACACAGGACAATAAAAATTAGATCAACTAGAAACTACAATAAAGAAACACTGGTAAATATGCTACACAATAGTGACTGGTCATTGATAACAAGTTGCACGGACGTAAATGATGCCTGAGAAAAATTCAAAACAATGTTCACTGCCATCCTTGATAATATTGCACCAGTTAAAGAGGTTAGAATTAAACGAAGAACTGAACCCTGGATGTCTACTGAGATATTAGATAATATGAAATTCAGAGACCAGTTGATAAAAAGATTTAAGGCAAATAGACAGGATATTGCAGCGCTAAATGAATTCCAAAGGGTGAGGAACAGAGTGCAGAGGCTTATAAAAGGCAAGGCACTATTGCTCAAAAATCTAATAGTACAAGAATAACCCTTGAAAGCTCTGGCAACAACTAAAACAGTTGGGGTATAGACATAAACCCGTAGATAGATCTAACATAGTACTAAATGTTGATAACGAGGTATGCCACGAAACAACTAAAGTGGCAAATTGTTTTAATTCATACTACACAACTGTCGCCTCAACACTAGTAAGTAAGCTACCAGCTGCATCAAATACCTTTAACACAGACTATGGTAAGTTTAAAACATACTATATCAATAAAGGGGTAACTCAAAACAATTGTCAACTAGTAAGTGTATCTCATGACTTCGTGCAAAAAGAACTAAGCAGGTTAAACCCAACTAAGAGCACGGGCCCTGATAACATCCCGTCTAAGTTCCTGAAAGATGGTGCCTCTGAACTGGCAATTCCCATTGCTCACATAATAAATCTGTCCATCACCACTAATACAGTACCAGAGGGGTTCAAGGAGGCCACAGTTACTCCTATCTTCAAGAAAAATAGTAGGTGCGATGTCAGCAATTATAGGCCTGTTAGTATACTCAGTGTAATATCCAAAATTCTAGAGAGGGCGGTGTACTGTCAAGTAGTTAAATATCTTAGTGACAACAACATTCTTCATAGTTACCAATCAGGCTTTAGGAGATCTTACTCAACCGACACCTCCCTAATTAATCTGATGGATTACATGAGAACTGAAATGTCGATAGGGAACCTCATAGGAATGGTAACTTTAGACTTGCAAAAGGCCTTCGATACTGTCAACCACAATGTATTATGTAAGAAACTTCAAGCTATCGGCATAGGTTCCACAGACTGGTTTAAGTCCTATCTTAGCAATAGGAAACAAATTGTCAAAATCAACAAAACAGAATCAGAACCACTGCCGATAGCATGAGGAGTTCCCAAGGTAGTATTCTGGGTCCCTTATTATTCCTGTGTTATGTAAATGACATGTCCATCAATGTCAAGTGCAAACTCCTACTGTATGCGGATGACAGTGCTCTGTTAGTATCAGGTAAAGACCCACAAGATATAGCTAATGTATTAACACTGGAACTAGAGTCCTTCAGCAAATGGTTAGTAGACAACAAGTTATCGTTACACCTCGGGAAAACAGAAGCCATACTCTTTGGCACGAAATATAAACTGAGAAGGGTAAATAATTTTAATGTCCGATGTAATGGGGAATCCATCACCTCAGTTTCCTCAGTAAAATATCTGGGAATCCCCTTTGACCCATGCATGTCAGGAGAATTGATAGGGAACAGTGTAGTAAAGAAAGCGAATGCCAGACTGAAGTTCCTCTACAGACAAGCACAGTGTCTGTCTACTGAGGCTCGCAAGACCCTATGTCTTGCCCTTATACAACCTTTCCATGCTGACAAGTTGACAACACAACGAACGTCTGAGCCTCTTCAAGTTTATTGTTCTTGTATATTTTAGGATATTGGTCTCTGTGGTCCATCTGAAAGAATATAATTAGATTTGGTCAGTGTATGTCCAAATTTACCATTTTTATGGAAGAAATTTGTTATTAGTGTCCATATGATTACTTGTGAAATTCTCATAAGATTCTCTTCAAATTATCAAAGTATACATTTAACAGTATTATTAACTTGTTGAACTCTCTGCTCTATTCCAAAAGCTAGCATTGAGTCACAGGTGACTGTTATTGAATACGGACTTACCTTTCTAGGATCGCGCAGCGACTGAAAAACATCTAGTTGCTTTTGTTTTCTAGTAAAAAGCCCCGTGTGTAACAACTCACCTGCCGAAGCAATGGTATCAAATGTCCATGAACAAGTGATTCCCAGGGGCTTTTTACTAGAAAACAAAAGCAACTAGATGTTTTTCAGTCGCTGCGCGATCCTACACATCTAGTTGCTTTTGTTTTCTAGTAAAAAGCCCCCTGGGAATCACTTGTTCATGGACATTTGATACCATTTGTTTGTCTGCCCGAAATGCATGTGTATGCTGGTGGCTTTTTTGTGCTCAACAGTTTTTTTATTACATGTAAACTACACTTTGCATACTTCAAAAAGAAATAAATTTGTTTGTTTATTTCGTTTCGTTAAAAAAAAGTGATATCCGAATTAGCTTATTGATTTTTTTCTAAATCACCACTTAAGATTCCCTTGGTACTCTAAGGGAGTCCCTACAGTGTGCCTATCGTCGGAGAGCAATTCGCATAAGAGCAAATGCCATGTACCACATTTTGAATGTTTATGGCGAGAGGTTTTGCTTCGGTAAAAGCGCGTTTGCTCTCTGACCGGTTATGCTCAAGTTACATCGCCTCCATAGCAAAATATACCACATACGTATATACGTTGAGAGAAATGTATATTTTTCTGAGTATATACACTGAGTTTTCTCTATCTCTTTTCATTGGGGCTGAAGTATGTTTGTTACTATGTATGTAGGTGGACTGTGCCATAATGCTTCTCATGTAGTAAACAGACCTTTAACGTATCTAACATAAGACTGTGAAATTCACTGGTCACTGCTCTAGGGATGCAATATCCTTTTGGCACAGTCTAATAACTATATTCCAAGATGGAATTCAGATATTTATTGTTTTGTTAAAATACATGCATGCAAATTTTATTAAAATCAGCGAATCAGAAGAAAATATACTTGTACTATTGAAATGAACAAAATGTGTGCTGTAAAGTCTGCTTGCCTGAAGTTCAGATTCATAAGGTACAAATCAGCCGATGAACTCTGACGAAAAAGTGATTTTGAAATTTCTGAAACTATATAATTTCGGAGCTTATATAAAGTAAAAAGAGATTCAACTAAAAGCCCGAGGTGCTGATCATTGTTGATATTGTTGTAGAGCCTCGAGAGGCGTCCTTTAATCACGAACATCTTCGCTCACAAATGTTTATCAGGTATAAGGCAACAACATCACTCTTATTAAAGCAGAAGAGTTCATTCAATTCTTATATACATTTTCCTGTTTTTATTCAATGTTTGATTAACAAACGCTACTTCAGGTTCAGGATCTGCTTCAGATATCCATTAGAAGTAAAAAAAAAAACCGGTTTTAATTAAGATCTCAGATGCTTCACAATAACCTTGATCAACAAAGGAGAGAAGCTCTCTCGTGATAAATTATATTGTTCAGTAATATGGTTCAAGAGGAGCAGAGGAAATTGCTGCCTTTGGTGAACGTAACGAGAACAAATTTGCTAAATTCCACAATAATAAAACGGCTGAGTGTTTATTGTCATGAAGTATTGCACACATTCATAGTAACGTATGTTGCATTAGTGAAATGGTGGCAGTCATAGTCAGTAACGTTGAGAATAATGTATATTCCATCAATCTGTCAAACAAATGGAAAATATTTTTTTTATATACTGGCATTAAAAATAGAATGGATAAACAGAAGTGTTTCGCAGTATTGAAACCAGCAAATGTGAGATGTAAAGTTGCGCTGCCATTACCAGCACTTACCATCAACGAGACGGAAAACGAAATGGGGTGAGACCTCTAGGGAGAATACCAGTAAACGTCTCAAGCAAATGTGGCCACATATGTTGTTGGGTGGTGAGTAGTGAATGGTGGAGGATTGTTGTGGATGTTTGGTGAAGGGTGGATGGTGAAGAATTATTGATGCGGATGGAAGGTGAGTGGTGGATGGTGGTGGATTGTTGCTCGAGGAGGGTAGGTGGTGAAAAGTGAAGGATTGTGGTGGGTGTCTTGCGAGGAGTGGATGAAAGACGATTGTTTGGAGGACGATCGCTTTTGTTGGGTGGTTAGTGGTGGAGGACTGTTGTTAGTGGGTGGTGGACGGCATAAGATTATTGTTGTTGGTAGATGAGTTGTGGAAGATGGAGCAGTGATGCTGGTGGGCAGAGAGTGGTGGAAATCGGAGAATTGTTGTTGGTGAATTGTCAGTAGTGGATGATAGATTATTGTTGTTGGTGAGTGGTCAGTAGTGGATGGTAGAGGATTGCTGGTGAGTTTTCAGTGGTGGATAGTGGAGGAGTGTTGATGAGTGCTCATTGATGGATGGTGGAGGATTATTGTTTGAGTGGTCACCGAGGATGGTGTGGGATTGTTGTTGATAAGAGGTCATTGACCGATGGTGGAGGATTCTTGTTGGTGGGTACTGAGTTGTGAGTTGCAAAGAGTTAGTTGCTTTAGAAAAAATAAACCTTTTAAATGTGTGAAAATTTGTTGGAACTGAAATTCGAGGTTAATTATGAACTAAGATACACTCCAGCAAGTGACCCTGAAGGTCACAACAAGACTTTCAGTGTAACTGACCCTGAAAGTTAAAACTTGGCTTACAGTCTAGTTAACGCTCAGGGATACAGCAAGACTCAGTCCATTCGGAAGTCATATTTACAGTCACATGAACAGTTGCGTCATGTTCGTGTTCTTCATGTCGAGTCTCTTACGAACAACAGTCTGGGCGATCATATATGGAACCCATGAAAGCAATAATATAAATCCCAGTCTTATCTCTGGTCATGCATGCAGACGGTGGTGAAATTTAATGTAAATTGTAAATTAATATTTACTGAGAAATGTTTTAGAAACTAGTTTTTACAATGATACAACAGACTGATGTATCATTAAAACACAACCGGATTTCCAGATGTGTTACACAATTTATCCAAAGTGAAATCTTCTCGTTTTTAAACAATTTGTTAGCTGCTGGCTTCAAGCGGGATTGATGAATGATTCCCCACTTTTCTTTACCACAAGAACAAGGGTATATTGGAACACCTTCATTGTTCATACTCCTTCTTGAAGACATCAGAGAACACCACTTCTAGAACATGGTGACAGCAAACAATACCGTTAATGTCCTTGTAGTAAACAGGCAGCATATTATTGTCAACTCTCTCGGATAAACCAGTGACTGAGGCAGTAGTATCGAGCCTTGCACTTGATACATGAGGAGTGTGTGTTGTCTGTAACCTGAAGGGGTGATTATTTAAATAGCTGTTTTCTGCAGGGTTAAAACAGGTTGTAGGGGGTTTGCTTTTGTGGATCCTCAAGCACACATAACATAAGTGAGGTATGAAGGGAATAGTAAGTAGCACAGAGTGAGTAAGGTTGCTTGAGAAGCAATGTAAATGACAGATTAGTTCACATCCCTAGTGTTACCGATCTTTGGGACCCCATGAAGAATCTCTTGGTTGTCTTCTTTTAACAGAATAACAATTTTGTAAACTTTCTTGAAATTAAACCCATCGGGAACAAGCTTAGAATCCCAGCATACTAGGACAGGGTTTTCAGGTGGGAGGGATAGGAACACATGAATGCTCTGAGGTTTTCTTGTTTATTTATTTACTATGATATTTTTGGTTCTTACAGTCACCCTTTCTTTTGCTATTTTATTCACAACAAATACTACACATTATTTCCATATATTCTCTGCACAACTTTCCCATCTTGTCTGTTTAATTACTAATTATCTTTCTGAAGGCACATAAATTTAAGTTACGGTTTGTTTGAATGAGCAGATACTTCCGAAATTTGTTACAAGACACATTCATTGAAATGGCAGGTGTCCCATTTGATGATTTCCAACCTCTTGTGCTTACAAAAACAAGGAGATTTTGAAAGCTGAAGAAAGTTAGCCTTGCAGCTCACAGCCTCTAGTATGTACAGCTTCAAGCAAGATATTTCTGAAATTTGTATATACCAGTTATCAGACTACATTCTAAAGAATTAGAAAATTTTGCAATATTTGGGGATCTTTATTATGAAACCAAGTGGCTCCCTCAGTCCGGTACAGATATTAAAGGTGGAAGATGAGGAGTTTGAGGTAATCAGTCCCTTATCCATGAGTCGATATGTTCAGTTCATTTGAACAAATTAATCGTTCTTTTAACATTAATTTGAAACAAAAGTTGAAAAAAACATAAATATCTAATCAAACGGAAGCACATCTCTGCCGTATCTACATGGTTTGACTAAAACGTTTAAAGTTAGCAATCTTGTAAGAGCAATCATAACTTCTGTTACGATTGCTCTTGTCTAAATGATTTGCAGAAATATTTCCCGTAAATGCTGGGACAGTGTGCTCGTTTCATGTCAAATATAATGTTGATCATATATAAAAAAAATCTTGTTCATAATATGTCTAATGATTTCAAGCTTGTTAGTTTTGATGTTACTTTATTCTCCACTAAATTACTACTTGATGACCTGTTAGTTTTGATGTTACTTTATTCTCCACTAAATTACTACTTGATGACCTGTTAGTTTTGATGTTACTTTATTCTCCACTAAATTACTACTTGATGACCTGCTGCACTTCGTTGCACAACACATTCCAAAATACGATCTTTCCTTAAGCACTAAATATTATAGATTTGATTAAATTTAGATACTAGATTGTATATTTGTGATTAATAACAAATATGACTTACAGAAGTTTGGTATGGCAATGACTAATATTTTGTCTCCTGTATTAAGCAATGTATACATGGAGTATTTTGAGACCAAAATACTCAAAACATCTATTCTTCAAGTGCCATGTGGTTAAGGTATGTGAGTAATGAACTCTGTCTATGACCACATTATGAGAGTCATGATAACTTTAAACACAGGTTAAACTTACTGATTCCTTTTATTAAATTCAAAGTAATTTCATTTCAGGATAAATATTACAAGCCTGGAATAATCTAGGCCACTGAAGTGAATAAAAGTACCATAATGACTGGCCTGTAAATTAGACGTGACAAGATAGTTAACCAAAAGGACTTAACAATATTGCGAACTTTCAAAGTTAGTAAGAGTTTACTAGGCCCACGAAGGTTAAATTGTCAAAGACTTTTTTTATAAAGTATATTAATTCTACGTCTAAGCAAAACAAGTTTCATACATCTTTGACTGAGCTGTCATGAAACCTCAACAATACCATGATCTACTTCTCACACACACACACATATATATATATATATATATATATATATATATATATATATATATATATATATATATATATATATATATATATATATATATGTATATGTACACAATTAACTAATCATGACTGTAAGGAATGATTAACACAAGTCTCAGTTAACAAGCAGGACAGGTTAATGACCAAGTCACTACTATAACTGAACAATTAATTGACACCATTAAATACATATCTTTCTGGTTTAGAATTACGCAAATAATCACAGCTATGTGGAAAAATAAACAATTGCAGTATAATGCGATCCTTTATTGACTACGTCGCCAACACAGTGGGATTTATCAAGTCACAAACAGATCTACCTGGGCAAAGAGTACATGATTGTATATAGGATGGAGAGTCAGGATGGACAAGCAGGTATGTTGTTATGTAGGATCACAATGAAGAAGTTTCATGGCTAGGGGTTCAGCTATGTTGTAAAATCCGTTGTTCTGGTTGAAATTGTTAGATATACAGATGAGTGATGATTCCAAGATCCTGCGGCACTGAGTGCATGCTTCCCTGGCGATGTGTCTTGCGTCTCTGTAGTTGATTAAATGGTTGTGGAAGTTTCAGTGTAGAACACAGGCATTCCATTATGTGGGTACTTTTTTACCATTTATCTCTATGAGATAATAACTCATAAAAGTAACCTGAAAGACAAGATCCACTGGGACAGTAGAAACACTTCTCTGTTCCACTGGGACAGTAGAAACACTTCTCTGTTCCACTGGGACAGTATAAACACTTCTCTGTTCCACTGGGACAGTATAAACACTTCTCTGTTCCACTGGGACAGTAGAAACACTTCTCTGTTCCACTGGGACAGTAGAAACACTTCTCTGTTCCACTGGGACAGTAGAAACACTTCTCTGTTCCACTGGGACAGTAGAAACACTTCTCTGTTCCACTGGGACAGTAGAAACACTTCTCTGTTCCACTGGGACAGTAGAAACACTTCTCTGTTCCACTGGGACAGTAGAAACACTTCTCTGTTCCACTGGGACAGTAGAAACACTTCTCTGTTCCACTGGGACAGTAGAAACACTTCTCTGTTCCACTGGGACAGTAGAAACACTTCTCTGTTCCACTGGGACAGTAGAAACACTTCTCTGTTCCACTGGGACAGTAGAAACACTTCTCTGTTCCACTGGGACAGCAGAAACACTTCTCTGCCTCATTCACAGATAAACACAAGGACACCACACAATGTATGAGACTGGATATGGGAAGCGGATGGAAGTGGAAGGTGGTACATTTCAGTCCGAGTGGAAGCAATCTGTAGGAACGAGGTAAGAGCGCCTCCCACACCATGTCAGACTTCTAGAGTGCAGACAATTTAAAAAGAGCAGCACCCAGCCTGTGAGACCCAACAGTTAGCTCCTGCTATTCTCAATATCAAAGCAATCTCTGTCGAACGAGGTTAAGTCAAGAAACTTCTACAGAAGTGAATGAACTATCTTGGTACGTCATTCCTTCAGTTATCAAGACAAAACTCAAAAAAATGTTCAGAACATTATTAGAGAAACAGTATTGAGAACAATGAAGGACAAGTTACCTTAGTTAGCAGATATGAGCATGTGAATTATGATAGCTTGCACTGGTGTTTACTGGCCCACCTGATGTCTGACCTAGGAGAGGCACGGAGACGTCTGGTCACGTAGGACCAAATGTAACATAGCATAGAATCACCCTAATGCCACATATATTACCAAAAATTTCTGCAGTCAATACTTGAACCATCTTATGACGTCAAATGATATTATAATGTTTTGGGAACAGAAAGACTACCAAGTAATGATATCAATTATATATATACACAAATTTTCGCCTGCCTTATTGGGCAAGAAGAGCATTGCTATTTAAGCCAAAATCGTTGTAATTAAGGCGATTTTGGCTTAAATAGCAACGCTTTTCTTGCCGAAAAAGGCAATAGAAAATTGGCAATAATTTAGCAAAAAATCATTCTGAACCTAACGAAAAAAATATATTTCTTTGTGTTTGTTTGTTTTTAAATTACTGTAAACCTATTTAAAATATATTTACTTTCATTAGGCTAAATTAAATTGAGCATGTTATAATAAGGTTAGGTAAGTTTTCTAAAGTTCTTTAGGTACAAAATTATTAATTTTTACATTAACATAAATGAAAAAAACATATATCATTAAATGTATAAGAGAAAACTTTAGAAAGGATTTTATTTTAAATGGGTTCTTGCTAATTGACCAGTTTTACCTATTCGGCACGTAATTTATATATGTATATAGCATATATATATATATATATATATATATATATATATATATATATATATATATATATATATATATATATATATATATATATTATATATACATATTAGTAGTAGGTTGGTAGACAGCAACCACCCAGGGAGACTGCCAGGTGACTGTGAAACAGAAACCTGAAACTGTTTTACATGATGGTAGGATTGCTGGTGTCTTTTGTCTGTCTCATAAACACGCTGGATAACAGGTATATCTAGCTACTTCTACTTACAAGTAGGTTACACTACACAGGCATGCACATGCATATATATACATACACACATCTATGTTTTTCTTCTTTTTCTTAATAGTTCTTGTTCTTCTTTATTTCCTCTATTGTCCATGGGGAAGTGAAAAGAATTCTTCCTCCGTAAGCCATGCGTGTCGTATAAGGCGACTAAGATGCCGGGAGCAATGGGCTAGTAACCCCTTCTCCTGTACACATTTACTAAAAAAACGAATAAGAAAAGCTTTATAAAACTGGGATGTTTGAATGTGCGTGGATGTAGTGCGGATGATAAGAAAGAGATGATTGCTGATGTTATGAATGAAAAGAAGTTGGATATCCTGGCCCTAAGCGAAAAAAAGCTGAAGGATGTAGGGAGTTTCAGTGGGGAGAAATAAATGGGATTAAGTCAGGAGTATCTGAGAGAGTTAGAGCTAAGGAAGGGGTAGCAATAATGTTGAAGGACCAGTTATTGAAGGAGAAGAGGGAATATAAATGTGTAAATTCAAGGATTATGTGGATTAAAATAAGGGTCGGATTCGAAAAGTGGGTTATAATAAGCGTGTATGCACCTGGAGAAGAGAGGAGTGTAGAGGAGAGAGAGAGAGATTTTGGGAGATGTTAAGCGAATGTATAGGAACCTTTGAACCAAGTGAGAGAGTAATTGTAGTAGGGGACCTAAATGCTAAAGTAGGAGAAACATGTAGAGAGGGTGTGGTAGGTAAGTTTGGGGTGCCAGGTGTAAATGACAATGGGAGCCCTTTGATTTAACTTTGTATAGAAAGGGGTTTAGTTATAGGTAATACATATTTTAAGAAAAAGAGGATAAATAAGTATAAAAGATATGATGTAGGGCGTAATGACAGTAGTTTGTTGGACTATGTATTGGTAGATAAAAGACTGTTGAGTAGACTTCAGGATGTACATGTTTATAGAGGGGCCACAGATATATCAGATCACTTTTTAGTTGTAGCTAAAGTGGGATGGGATACAAGGAAAATAGAAGCAGTAAGTAAGAGAGAGGTGAAGGTTTATAAACTAAAAGAGGAGGCAGTTAGGGTAAGATATAAACAACTATTGGAGGATAGATGGGCTAGTGAGAGTGTAGGCAATGGGGTCGAAGATGTGTGGACTAGGTTAAAGAATGTAGTGTTAGAGTGTTCAGCAGAAGTTTGAGGTTACAGGAAAGTGGGTGCGGGAGGGAAGAAGAGCGATTGGTGGAATGATGATGTAAAGGGAGAAAAAGTTAGCATATGAGAGGTTTTTACAAAGTAGAAGTGATGCAAGGAGGGAAGAGTATATGAAGAAAAAAAGAGAGGTTAAGAGAGTGGTCAAGCAATGTAAAAAGAGAGCAAATGAGAGAATGGGTGAGATGTTATGAACAAATTTTGTTGAAAATAAGAAAAAGTTTTGGAGTGAGATAAATAAGTTGAGGAAGCCTAGGGAACAAATGGATTTGACAGTTAAAAATAGGAGAGGAGAGTTATTAAATGGAGAGTTAGGGGTATCGGGAAGATGGAGGGAATATTTTGAGGAGTTGGTAAATGTTGATGAAGACAGAGAAGCTGTGATTTCGTGTATAGGGCAAGGAGGAATAACATCTTGTAGAAGTGCGGAAGAGCCAGTTGTGAGTGTGGGGGAAGTTCGTGAGGCAGTGGGTAGAATGAAAGGGGGTAAGGCAGCTGGGATTGATGGGATAAAGATAGAAATGTTAAAAGCAGGTGGGGATATAATTTTGGAGTGGTTGGTGCTATTATTTAATAAATGTATGTATGGAAGAGGGTAAGGTACCTAGGGACTGGCGGAGAGCGTGTATTGTTCCTTTGTATAAAGGCAAAGGGGACAAAAGAGAGTGCAAAAATTATAGGGGACTAAGTCTGTTGAGTATGCCAGGTAAAGTGTATGGTAAAGTTATTATTGAAAGAATTAAGAATAGCAGATGAACAAGGTGGCTTTAGGAAAGGTAGGAGGTGTGAAGACCAAGTGTTTGCAGTAAAACATATAGGTGAACAGTATTTGGATAAGGGTAAAGAGGTTTTTGTGGCATTTATGGATTTGGAAAAGGCGTATGATAGGGTGGATAGGGGGGCAATGTGGCAGATGTTGCAGGTGTATGGAATAGGAGGTAGGTTACTGAAAGCAGTGAAGAGCTTTTATGAGGATAGTGAGGCTTAGGTTAGAGTGTGTAGGAGAGAGGGGGATTATTTATCGGTAAAAGTAAGCCTTAGACAGGGATGTGTGATGTCACCGTGGTTGTTCAATATATTTATAGATGGGGTTGTAAGAGAAGTGAATGCGAGGGTCTTGGCAAGAGGTGTGGGTTAAAAGACAAAGAATCAAATACAAAGTGGGAGTTGTCACAGTTGCTTTTTGCTGATGACACTGTGCTTTTGGGAGATTCTGAAGAGAAGTTGCAGAGGTTGGTGGATGAATTTGGTAAGGTATGTAAAAGAAGGAAATTAAAAGTGAATATAGGAAAGAGTAAGGTGATGAGGATAACAAAAAAAATTAGATAACGGAAGATTGGATATCAGATTGGAGGGAGAGAGTATGGAGGAGGTGAATGTATTCAGATATTTGGGAGTGGACATGTCAGCAGATGGGTCTATTAAGGATGAGGTGAATCATAGAATTGATGCGGGGAAAAGGGTGAGTGGTGCACTTCGGAGTCTGTGGAGACAAAGAACTTTGTCCATGGAAGTTAAGAGGGGAATGTATGAGAGTATAGTTATACCAATACTCTTATATGGGTGTGAAGCATGGGTGATGAATGTTGCAACAAGGAGAAGGCTGGAGGCAGTGGAGATGTCATGTCTGAGGTCCATGTGTGGTGTGAATATAATGCAGAGAATTCGGAGTTTGGAAATTAGGAGGAGGTGCGGGATTACCAAAACTATTATCCAGAGGGCTGAGGACAGGTTGTTGAGGTGGTTCGGATATGTAGAGAGAATGGAACGAAACAAAATGACCTCGAGAGTGTATAAATCTGTAGTGGAGGGAAGGCGGGGTAGGGGTCGGCCTAGGAAAGGTTGGAGGGAGGGGGTAAAAGAGGTTTTGTGTACGAGGGGGTTGGATTTCCAGCAAGCATGCGTGTGCGTATTTGATAGGAGTGAATGGAGACAAATGGTTTTTAATACTTGGCGTGCTGTTGGAGTGTGAGCAAAGTAACATTTATGAAGGGATTCAGGGAAACCGGCAGGCCAGACTTGAGTCCTGGAGATGGGAAGTACAGTGTCTGCACTCTGAAGGAGGGGTGTTAATGTTGCAGTTTTATAACTGTAGTGTAAAGCACCTCTCTGGCAAGACAGTGATGGAGTGAATGATGATGAAAGTTTTTCTTTTTCGGGCCACCCTGCCTTGGTGGGAATCGGCCGATGTGTTAATATATATATATCTTTCTTTCAACAAATCGGCCGTATCCCACCAAGGCGGGGTGGCCCAAAGAGAAAAACAAAAGTTTCTCTTTTTAACTTTAGTAATGTATACCTGAGAAGGGGATACTAGCCCCTTGCTCCCGGCATTTTAGTCGACTCTTACGACACGCATGGCTTACGGAGGAAGAAATCTGTTCCACTTCCCCATGGAGAAAAGAGGAAATAAGAACAAGAACTAGTAAGAAAATAGAAAACCCAGAGGGGTGTGTACATATATATATATATATATATCTATTGGCACCTCTGCCAGAGAGAGGCTGTGGGCATCCTGCTCTGTGGTTTTGGCACAATATCGTCCAATCAAGAACTGCTACCAGGATTACCATCAACAGGCTTGTGTGTGAATATCTGCAGCTGGTGTTGGAAAGTGCTACAAGACTCTACATCTCCTCTCCCACTTTAGAACCAAGAAAAGTGTTGTGCATGTGAAGTCAGTGAGGGAACATAACGGTCACCTATGGGTGGGTGAGGGAAGGCCTAATGGGGAGAAGGAGGCAGAGGGTGAGGGTAAAACTATTTCCCCTTCCCCTTCCCAAACAGGCGCGCGTGTGCTCATGCTATGATAATGAAGTGTTTGTTCACCACGTGTATAGTGTGTATAGTGTATGTGTATTGTTATAGCATGTGTTTAGCATGCGCACGGTATGCGCATAGCATGTGTGGTATATAGCGGTGTGTCGGTCATACAGTGTTGTTATAGTGACGCGTCCGGCCGGCCTACCATATCACACATCCCCCATTCCTCCCTCGCCCCCCACTGCCCACCTCAAGGACGGGAGACCCTCTGCTCAACCACCACCATGAACCACATTCGGTATGTGTCATGTGCCATTTTCCCTATGGCCCGGACTTACCACACAGTTTGAGGTATGGCAGATGATGCAGCCAGCCAGCCACAAAGCCAGGGAAATGGTGCACCCAACAATGAAAGAAGAGGCACATGTCAGGTGTGTGGAGAGTTTCGAGCACGCAACAGAGATGGCCTTATTCGTGCACACAATGGGTGTGCAGGATCACATAGGCCCCCAGCAGAGAGCAGCCCACAGCCTCCACAGGCAGATGTCAATCCCAATGGCAACCTCCTCTCTTGCGAAGAACCTTCTGCTGGCATTCAAATCCACTGCTAGCAGTACCCTATCCCACATTCCTAAAGCAGCTCGCCCATATGCAGCAGGGAAATTCACAGACCTTCTTAAGCAGGTGAATGGAGGCTCCACCAATTTAGAAGCCCGAGGCACCATTAAAGCATGGCGCAACCTGCTCCTGTTTGGCAATGTTTGTCCTGCAGTTCCTGAACGACGAGGCAAACTGCTAACCACTTCAGTCATCAAGGCGGTGCGCAACTACCCAAGAACAGATAATTGTGTCCCTCTGCCCCACCATCGCAGGAATCACAGAGGTAGACCAAAGAAAAATTCCACTGAAAACGAGAAAATTTGCGCACAGGTTAGCAAAAATCGAAGAAGGCAACACAGTGGGAGCAATCAGAATAATTACAAGTGACGACACTGTAGCTCCCAAAGATGAGACCACAGCTCAAGCACTAAGAGACAAGCATCCACAAGGGACACCATAGCTATCAACAACAACCCTGAAGGAGACCCCATCACTGAACAATTAATTTTGCCAGAATCAGAAGTTTATAAGGCGATAGTGTCATTTCCAGCAGGATCTGCAGGAGGTTACACTGGAATTCGACCACAACACCTCAAAGAGATGGTAAATCCAGTACTCGGAGCATCTGCATCAATCTCCTCACCGAATTAACAACTTTGTCAACAACTGCCTGGCTGGGCGAATCCCAGAAGAAATTAAACCTTTCTTTTGGAGCCTCATTATGCGCTTTGAAGAAGAAGGATGGGGGAATCAGACCCATTGCTGTTGGTAACACCTTCGCCGCCTAGTTGCCAAAGCAGCAGTAAGAAACATTCGCCTAGAAGCTGCCAGTTTACTCCAGCCACACCAACTGGGCTTTGGGGTCTCTCAAGGCAGTGAAGCCGCAGCTCATGCGGCAAGGGCCTACATCAGGGACCTATCAGAAGACAAGGCCGTAGTCAAACTTGACTTTAGAAATGCCTTTAATATGGTGAAGAGAGATGTGGTCTTGCCAGCCGTTCGGGATCAGTTCCCCAGTCTCTTTCCCTTCATTTCAGCTGGCTACAGCAAACCCTCGACTCTTTTGTTTGGGGAACATGAAATTCCCTCGTCTGAGGGTGTTCAGCAGGGTGATCCACTCGCTCCACTTCTCTTCTGTTTGGCAGTAAGAGAACTAACTTCCAGCCTATGCAGCGAGCTCAACATCTGGTACCTGGATGATGGCACTCTGGCAGGTACTGGGAGTCCTTGTTAGAGGACCTACAACGGGTGAAGACACAGGAGAAGCCTTAGGACTCATCCTTAATCCCTCAAAGTGTGAAATTATCACAACAAATCAGGAAATAATCAATGCGGTGCAAACAATCCTCCCAGAAGTCACTACTACCACTCCATCCAACAGTACCCTCCTGGGAGCACCGCTGGGTCACCAGCCATCGACACTGTCCTCAAGGACAAAGTGAATGACCTGAAAAGAATGGAGGAGAGAATAAGTGATCTTGATGCCCATGATGCCCTGTATCTCCTCACAAGGTGTCTTACTATGCCAAGACTCACTTACTTCTTGAGGTGCGCACCCTCTTTGAAAACCCAACACTTGACGAGTATGACGCACACCTGAGATTAACCTTCAAGAAGGCACTGAATCTGTCACTAGAGGATCAGCAATGGGAGCAGGCAACCCTCCCAGTGCGACTGGGAGGTATAGGGTCGCAAAGCAAGGCAGGTAGCGTTACCTGCATTTCTGTCTCGTGTTTGGCTTCCAGTGGATTAGTCAAGAGGATTGTCCCTGAACGTTTGAGAGGGTGGTGGAGCTCAAGACCCCAAGTTCATTGAAGCAGCAGTGCAGTGGGACATCCTGGCAGACTCCTCCAGTAGACCAGCTCCTCCCAAAGAGCACAAACAGTCCCACTGGGACAAACCGATCATGGAAAAATTTCCAACACAATGCTCACCAACGCTTCAGGAAAGGACAAAGCTCGTCTCCTAGCGGTGAAGGCACCACACTCAGGAGATTTCCTTCTTGCTGTTCCCAATTCCTCTCTGGGGACTCGACTCGACCCACAGGCCATTCGGATTGGTGTTGCTCTTCGCCTAGCCGCCCCATACTCACCGAACATAGGTGTATTTGCGGCAGGGCGACGGCTGACCAATTCGGACTTCATGGTCTAGTGTGTCACACATCAGAAGGGAAGTATGCTAGACATGAGGAGGTCAATGACATCATAAAGAGAAGCTCGCCACAGCCCGTTGCCCAGCTCAACGGGAACCCCAAGTGCAGAGGTCTGATGGAAGTCAAAAGCGTCCTGATGGAGCCACCATGCTACCCTGGAAGGATGGTAAGCAGATTGCTTGGGACTACACCTGTGCTGCCACATTGGCAGACACCTACCTGCCACACTCCTTAGCCGAAGGGGGTGGAGCTGCCAGCCACAGGGAGACCCAGAAGACCCGCAAATATGAAGACCTTCCCTCTTGCTATAACTTCATCCCAATAGGGTCGGAGACCCATGGAGCATGGGGCAAGTGTGCTCTAAAGTTTCTCAAGGAGCTGGGTGGAAAACTCATCATAGAAACCAAGGACCACAGGGCGACCAGTTTCCTCTTTCAGAGACTCAGTGTTGCGATCCAGAGGGAAATGCCTGCAGTATTCTGGGCACGCGGCCCACTGCCGGGGAGTTGGACGAAGTATTTGACATGTAGCTCTGAGTTATCTATGTTGTTTTACTCCCCATTGTATTTTGTCTTGAAATAAAGTTTGTAAAAAAAAAAAAAGATGGGGTGGTAGGGGAAGTGGAATATTCAAATGGCTTCAGAAAGAAATCTAAATATTCTTCCTTGAAGTCTTTTTATCCACTTCTCCGAGGCAATGGGTCCACAATTGACACCAGAGGTGGACCCCATCCTATATATATATATATATATATATATATATATATATATATATATATATATATATATATATATATATATATATATATATATATATATATATATATATATATATATATATATATTATTTATTTTTTTATATTTATTATATATGTATATATATATTAATTATTTATTATATATATATATATATATATATATAAAGAATATATATATATATATATATATATATATATATATATATATATATATATATATATATATATATATATATATATATATATAAAGAATATATATATATATAGAAAATTCAAGCGCTTTGTGACTATAATTATAAGAATATAAAAGAAACATGAAAAATTATATAAGAGCAGAATACACTCACATCACTGTTACAAAATGACACGATATCTATTAACAATAATATCTCCAGTGAACACTAGAAAGGAAAGCCTTCTAGCATCCAGCCTGTTACTGGGCTTTTCAACAAAGTCAGTATCCTGTTTCAGTTATCCGACATATTTATAGATTATAGGATTGAACTGATAGGTAATAACAAAGTAAATGATTTAAAAGATTTATTAAAAATGAAAAATCTAGGTAGTAAATAAATCAAATATAAAGATATAATTAAGATATCAATTAGGAGGTTAATTAGGAGGAGCTCCACACTGCTCTCATTATCATATACAATAAGTCTGTGCTGAGGGCACATATATATAAATGACTCAGAAGTACCATCAGGTACAATGTCAGTAATAACAATAATATATACAAATAATAATAAATGTGTGTACGAGTGTGCTCCCGGTAACTATGACTCGACTCAACCAGTGTACGACAGAACAACTTCTCATAAGCTAGCTGTACTAACAAATTGACAACGAGAACAGCTTGATTGTCTAGTAAAATGACCACTTCGCAGAACAGCACTATAACAGGCAACAGCAACACAGCATCAGGAATAAGGAGATAGAAACTCGACCCTAACTGGGGACCATCAGTAGATCCTCCAAAACAGTCATAAAACTCCCTTTCTACTGAAACTAGGTTCAGCATAAACAATCCCAAACTGTGGCGGTGCACAGATGCCTTATCAAAGTAGGTCCAGAGCTATAGCTTGAGACCTGAGTTATCAAAGAGTGTCAAAGTGACACACAACCCAGAAAAACGTCGAAAAATCACTGTCTAGTCTATTCTCTGTGAACCGAGTTACACAGAGTTCTAAGAAGTATGATTCGCCTCACCAACAAATACATACTCTACCCAATAGAGTCTAATGTCGAGAACAACAAGAGTGAGGAGTTGACTCGACGAGGGCAGCAGGCCAGAGAGAGCGAGGGACGAGGAACAACCACCCAGCTCAGGTGTGTCCAGAGACTGACTCCCCTCCGCAACTAGACGCCGGCAGCTTAACAGTCGTTTGCCAACACCAAGGCAGTACTACACACTCTCGAGCACAACATAATATAACATCCTACCTAATAAATATAGCTAAGTTAAATAATAGTCTAATAATAATATAAAGCAAAATATTAACGATTTAGCTATTATCGAGAATATTCGCAATATAAAATTATAGAAAATGGAAATATACATTATATACATTGAGGCCCAGTTCAAGGGGCGCAATAGTCACATCACACTAACAAAGACAACACCTAACAGTAGCGTAACATCGCACGACTCTGTGAAGAGGAACATAAGAAAGGACCTGAAACTCTTCCCAAGAATTAAGATTAGTCCAATTTATCATTAAATTCTTCCCAAATTTTATTAATTATAAATGAATCCAATTTATATAAACCAAAATAAATATTCATATTATTTTCAAAACTGCTTTTAATGAAACATGATTCTATTATATTCCTCTCAACCATGGACTTGCTTGATACAACCTTCTCAGCATTTTGAAAATCAATTGGATGGTTATAGTCTCTCATATGAATAAATAGAGCATTAGAATCTTGTCCAGTTCTAATGCTATATTTATGTTGTTTTAATCTTAGTTCAAGACTTTTACCAGTTTGACCATAATAAACTTTATCACATATTTTACAGGGAATCTTATAGACACATCCGTCAGCATTTTGGGGGGAATTTTTTATCAAAAGTCTTTTTACTGTATCAAGATTTTTAAATACAACTTTGATATTAAAATTCTTAAGAAAGGAAGGCATATCAACCAAGTTTTCATGGTAATTTAAAATTACAGAAAACCTACAAATAATTGTTCCTATGTACACTATTACTCTTCACATCAAGATAGAGTTAAAGTGTCGGTTTTCTCTTCTATGTTTTTGAGAGCTTTACGTATTTGTAGTCCAGAGTTCATAGATGAAGAAATCTCTAAAATTTATGAAATAGCTAATGATTTAAAATATCCAAGAAACATAACTGATAAATCTTTTAAAATAGCTTGAAATACTTTTTACAATCCAAAAAGGGACAACCAATCTTATTCAACCAAAAATATGTTGGTTCTCCCTTACCATGAAAACTTGGTTGATATGCCTTCCTTTCTTAAGAATTTTAATATCAAAGTTGTATTTAAAAATCTCACTACACTCTCACTAGCCCATCTATCCTCCAATAGTTGTTTATATCTTACCCTAACTGCCTCCTCTTTTAGTTTATAAATCTTCACCTCTCTCTTACTTAAGGTAAGATAAGATAAGATTTCTTCGGATTTTTAACCCCGGAAGGTTAGCCACCCAGGATAACCAAAGAAAGTCAGTGCGTCATCGAGGACTGTCTGTCTTATTTCCATTGAGGTCCTTAATCTTGTCCCCCAGGATGCGACCCACACCAGTCGACTAACAACCCAGGTACCTATTTGCTGCTAGGTGAACATGACAACAGGTGTAAGGAAACACGTCGAAATGTTTCCACCCGCCGGGAATCGAACCCGGGCCCTCCGTGTGTGAAGCGAGAGCTCTAGCCACCAGACCACCGGGCCACTTACTGTTTCTATTTTCCTTGTATCCCATTTACCTTTTACTCCCACTGTAGCTATAACTAAAAAGTGATCTGATATATCTGTGGCCCCTCTATAAACATGTACATCCTGAAGTCTACTCAACAGTCTTTTATCTACCAATACATAGTCCAACAAACTACTGTCATTACGCCCTACATCATATCTTGTATACTTATCCTCTTTTTCTTAAAATATGTATTACCTATAACTAAACCCCTTTCTATACAAAGTTCAATCAAAGGGCTCCCATTATCATTTACACCTGGCACCCCAAACTTACCTACCACACCATCTCTACATGTTTCTCCTACTTTAGCATTTAGGTCCCCTACCACAATTACTCTCTCACTTGGTTCAAAAGTACCTATACATTCACTTAACATCTCCCAAAATCTCTCTCTCTCCTCTACACTCCTCTCTTCTCCAGGTGCATACACACTTATTATGACCCACTTTTCGCATCCAACCCTTATTCTAATCCACATAATCCTTGAATTTACACATTTATATTCCCTCTTCTCCTTCCATAACTGATCCTTCAATATTATTGCTACCCCTTCCTTAGCTCTAACTCTCTCAGATACTCATGACATAATCCCATTTATTTCTCCCCACTGAAACTCGCCTACCCCCTTCAGCTTTGTTTCGCTTAGGGCCAGGACATCCATCTTCTTTTCATTCATAACATCAGCAATCATCTCTTTCTTATCATCCGCACTACATCCACGCACATTCAAACAACCCAGTTTTATAAAGTTTTTCTTCTCTTTTTTTAGTAAATGTGTACAGGAGAAGGGGTTACTAGCCCATTGCTCCTGGCATTTTAGTCGCCTCATACGACACACATGGCTTACGGAGGAAAGATTCTTTTCCACTTCCCCATGGACAATAGAGAAAATGAAAAGAACAAGAGCTACAGTGGACCCTCGGTTAACGAAATTAATCCGTTCCAGGAGCTATTACTTAATCTGAATCTTTCGTTATCTGAAACCTTATTTCCCATAAGAAATAATGTAAATACAATTAATTCGTTCCACAAAAAATAATCACTCAAAATAAAAAAATAACATTTACTTACCTTTATTGAAGAGACTTGCAGGCATCTGGAAGATATGTACATGATGATTGGAGCAGGTGTTAGTGGTTGGAAGGGAATCCCTCCAAAAGGACTTCAGGTGACAAGTCCCTCTCTGGGGTTACTTCCCTTCTTGGTCTTTTAATGCCACTAGGAGCAGCTTGAGAGTCACTAGACCCCTGCCTGGTGAAGTAGCTGTCCACAGTCCTCTGTTTCTGGCGACTCTTCAACACTTTTCTGAAGTACAACATGGCTCTGTCACTGAAGTGGTTGCACAGAAGGCTCATTTCAGCTTGCTCAGGGTGGTATCTTTCAACAAATGTCTGCAACTCATTCCACTTTGTACACATCTCCTTAAGCACTGAAGAAGGCACCTCCTTATTCTCTCTCTCTCTTCCTTTGAAGCAATAACCTCAGCTGTGGTCTGTTGCTGTTCCAGATGAAGCTCTTGCAGCTCTTCAGTTGTTAGCTCTACCCTGTGCTCCTCCACCAACTCTTCCACATCCTCACCACTCACCTCCAACCCCAGGCTGTTCCCCAATTCCACAATATCTTCCACAACATGTTCCACAACAGGCACAGGGTCGTCAGGGTCAGGGTCAGCCTCAAATCCTTCAAAATTCTCTCTTGGACACAATCCGGCCACAGTGGTCTCCAAGCAGAGTTCAGAGTCCTGGAAGTCACTCCTCCCAAGCCTTACCTATAAGGCCTATGCAATGCACGATATTGAGGTGTTCTTTCCAGAACTCTCTTAGGGTCAATTCAGAGTCATTGGTCATATTAAAGCACCTCTGAAACAGTGCTTTGGTGTACAGTTTCTTGAAGTTGGAAATGACCTGCTGGTCCATGGGCTGGAGGAGAGGAGTGGTGTTAGGAGGCAAGAACTTCACTTTGATGAAATTTATGTTGTCAGGCAACAACTCTTGCAAGTTGTGAGGATGAGCAGGAGCATTGTCCAGTAGCAGGAGGCACTTGAGTGGCAATTTCTTTTCCAGGAGGTATTTCTTCACACTAGGGCCAAACACTCCAGTCATCCATTCCTTGAAAATCTCCGTAGTGACCCATGCCTTGGTGTTAGCTTTCCAATGCACACACAATTTATTCTTGTCAACACCGTGATTCTTGAAGGGTCTGGGATTTTCATAGTGATGCACCAGTAAAGGCTTCACTTTAAAATCACCACTGGCATTGGCACACATCATAAGAGTTAGCCTGTCTTTCATAGGCTTGTGTCCTAGCTGTGCCTTTTCCTCCTGAGTAATGTAGGTCCTGTTGGGCATTTTCTTCCAAAACAGGCCTGTTTCATCACAATTAAACACTTGTTGGGGAGGAATTGTTCAGCCTCTACGAACCCCTTGAATTCCAGCACAAATTTTTCAGCTGCACGTTTGTCTGAGCTGGCTGCCTCACCATGCCTCACAACATTGTGTATGCCACTACGTTTCTTAAACTTCTCAAACCAGCCTTTGCTGGCTTTAAAATCACTCTCCTCACCACTGGTTGCAGGCATTGTCTTCACAAGATCTGCGTGCAACTTCCTTGCCTTTCACAAATTATCGCCTAGAAATACTATCACCCGCTCTCTGTTTTTCATGGATCCACACCAACAACAACTTTCAACCTCATCCACTGTTTTCGATCTTTGTTTCGTTAACAAATTAACCCTTTGCAACATTAGCTTTCTTGATCTCATTTCTCTGTGCCAGGATAGTGCCGATAGTAGATGGAGCTTTCTTGTACATCCTGGCAAGATCACTCAGACGTACACCACTCTCATATTTTTCTATGATTTCCTTCTTCAGTTCGATGGTGTTCCTCACTCTCTTTACCCAAGGGTGCCACTAGGAAGCTTCTTGGACTCATGGTGACTTATTTCACAGTGGCAATAACTAAACCACCAAAAAATACACCAAATATATTGTGAATCTTTGAAAGAGCGCGCTGGGTAATGTTCCTCAATGGTAAACAACGCCACTGGCGTCCTGCGCTTGCACGGAGCAGGCGGACGCGTCTAATACCTTTCGGTAACCGAGGACTTTTTCGCTAACCGACATTAAAAAAAGCTTACGTTTTCCGAAACTTTCGTTAACAGGACCTTTCTAACCGAGGGTCCACTGTATTAAGAAAAGAAGAAAACCTAGATGTTGTATGTATATATATGCATGTGCATGCCTGTGTAGTGTGACCTAAAGTGTAAATAGAAGTAGCAGATATACCTGTTATGCAGCGTGTTTATGAGACAGAGAAAAGACACCAGCAATCCTACCATCATGTAAAACAGTTTCAGGTTTCTGTTTCACAGTCACCTGGCAGGACGGTAGTACCTCCCTGGGTGGTTGCTGTCTACCAACCTACTACCTACATATATATACTGTATATATATACTATATATATATATACACACACACACATACAAAACCATGGGGAGTTGAATGATAGCACTAGATCTTTTGTGTTGCAATCAACACATCATCAGAACCTGAATGTTCAGAAATGAGTAGGAAGTCATGTAGATCACTTGAAGGGAACGATCTAGTTAGAATGAGATCAAGCAGAAGTGCCAGGTGCCAGAAAGATGATAGCTAGGAAAACTTATCATAAGACTGAAACTTGGGTAACACCTCAGATCAAGAATGTGCCGGTTCTCCCATACAATGAGAATTTTCTGTCCTGCCGAATTTCTAAAAGGATTCAACATACAAGTACATACTTTTTTAAGAATTCACAGACTGTTAAAAGCATTTTGATGAAGAAATTTTCCTCAACACTGTGTCAGTGGTGTCTACAGGATCGGTGCAATGGCTGCAATTTATCTTTCGTGGGACAGACTGGGAAGCCTCTAGATGTCAGGATAACACAATATTGATATTTGATATGAACTGAGCAGGAATCAAATGTGATTTTCGACCTTTTAGAGCCTGCAATAACTTTGCAAATTGGTCAGAAGCCAGAGTTGTGGTTCCTTGTCCTCATGGTTGGAACAAAATATTTTAGAATTGGCACTTATAAAACATGATAAACGTTCATTATATAATAATAGTTGTGGTTCATTCAAACTTGATAACTTTATAAATGAAGGTATTGTACACAATCTGAAGTCGGATTCCGACTTTGAACTCGTTAGACTACTGTAAACGCAGTTCTACTCTGACAATTAAATATTATTTAGTTTCTGCTGCTCCCACTCAAACTTATGGATAAACCAGCATTTACCTAAGGGGAAGTGGGCCTGCCTCTGGAAATAGGATTGTTTTCCCTTTTGTTGCTTCCCTAGACCCATTTTCTTTATGGAGTTTTCATACTAATGGATGCCAGATACTTTGGGGATCAGAAATACAATGATATGAAGTCTGACAGCATGTTGGTGATATTTGTCATGTCACTAATGTTATGGTTCCTAGGTCATTACTAAATATTTAATGTTGATGGGTTTTATGCTTTCTACTGCTACTGTTATAATACCTTGCCTTCATCTTCCTGACACCTGGCATTGATCTGCTTGATGCCATTTCATTGACTAGAGTCGTCCCTTGAATGGATCTACCTGGGCTTCTACTCATATCTGCAACATTGCAGGCTCCTGATGATGTGTTGAATGCAACCTGATAATGTGCAAGCATATGTTACATGAAAATGCTTGAGGTTAGCATTCCCAATTTGACACTATCATAATTTACTGGAGTGAGAGATATGGGAGAATGTGCAGTATAAATTCTGTTACAGCATAGTAGCATTCCCCCATAATTATAATAATGTTACAGAATAGGTGTCATAAGTATAATAAGAGAACACTGGGCCAACATTCATTGCCCAAGACAATTCACCTGTTACCAACAGTTATCAGAAATGTTACCAGAACAAGGGTAGCTGTTTTCAAGACAATATTGGATCGATGCCTCCACTAAGTGTCAAATCAGCCTGGCTGTGTGGGCAGTGGGCTGCAAACAGCAGCAGCCTGGCTGAACAGGGAATCAGCAAGGAGGCCTGGCCTCATGTCAGGCTACGAGAGTAGAACCCTCAAAACTGGTTATAGGCACTGGTATGGCCTTGGGTCAGGCTGCGAGGATAGAAGAGTGAGTGCTAGTGGTGAGCACATGTTTGAGTAAAATAAATCAGTAAATTTGAAAATGTGAATATGTAATGAGGAGCTGCAACAATATTCTTTTAAAGTAGTGCACAGGTTTGTAAGTGAAATTCCTCCCCCAATTAGCCTATGTGGCTAAACAAAATTATTTACAAACGATCATTCTGCAGTGGTA